>JAYMSP010002010.1:0-26965 GCA_036897095.1 Plantago elongata | reverse complement strand
CCGGATAACAATCTCAAACCGAGTAGGTTCAATCCATTCTCATGAGTTCACTCTACACTAATGTCACTCTGTATGCTTCCCTTGAATTTAAGTTCTGCGTTTCCTTCACCATTCGATTTTCAGGTTTTATAATTTCATAAAGAGGCAGTTTAATAAATTATAGAGTTTTATGTGCATTTTTTTAGTGTATAACCTTACATATATTTATCCATGATCAACAACATTTATCCTCTTTTCCAGCACCACAGATGCTAAAAAAAAGTAATATTAAAGAGAGATTATTGATGGGATTCATAAAAATACTATCTCCGTTCCAGATTCATATTCCTGCAGAATTGAACATAAATTTTAAAAAAAAAATGAATAAAATAGAAGAAATGGTGTTAAAGTAGAAAATATAGTGATAAAGTTGGAAAAATGAATAAAATAGTATAAATAGTGATTAGAGTGGAAAAAGTATTGTATAAAGTATGAAATAATTTTTTCATTTAGAACAGAAGATGAGACGGATTAAAATAAAATACGGAAAGATATAATCCGGGAATGTGGAGTAATATTGAGAGACCGAAAACTTCAAAAGTTAGCATTTTAGTTTTCAAAGCCATGGGGGCATTGTGGTGATGTGGTTGTAGGATTGCAAGTTGCAATGGATTTAAAATGTTGTCTTCTACTTCTTTTGAAGTTCTCCCCAAGAAATCAGGTTGTTGGTCTAATAGATATTTTATTGTGTCAAATACAAATCTCACAAATATAAGTGCTTCAATTCTCGTTTTATTATTGGCTTCAATTGTAAAATTGTTCGTAGTCAAGTGTCAAGTTGAGACCGTCACTAAAAAATTACAGATTTGATTTTTCAAAATAGATGATATTTATCTTTTGTATAGAGATTTATTACAGAGTTATTAATATTAATTATTTATTAATTATACGTATCTCACAAAACAAACAACATTAATATTCTTGATTATGTATTTATATATTTTTCTTATTAAAAGTCTTCAAATATATCTCACGAGAGACTGTTTCTAAATAAGTTGTTTAGAAATGAATATATATTGCTAGGTAATTCATTGATGTCAAAATACTCATATTCTAACCATTAAGATTTTTTTATAGACGTCTCGGTTATAACATATTTTATCCTATTGATAACATAAAATATTTTTATAAATAGAAATATAAACTATTTTCTTATGATACTTTATGATAATCTTATTTTATATATCCCCATGATTTCTAGATCACATTGCCAGGAAGATGTTACATAGTAGTGTGGGAATAAAAAATAAACTATTTAAGCAATTCGTGGTAGAACGTTGTTTATAGATAAACCAATACTACTTCTTCCTTTCGTGTCGGAAAATTTCACCTATACATTTATGTAGCACATAAAAAGTTAAAATGAATAAGATAATATTAAATTAAAAGGAGATAAAAGTATACTTTTAATGGTAAAGTATATAATTTGTGTTTAACATTAAATTGATTATCAAACGTTGGTTAACATTTATCTTTTTAATAATGTTCGAGTTTTATGGCACGACTAAAAATGTTAAACTACAGGATGGGAGGTGGGGGAAAAGCGAGAAATTTTTTATTTTAGGTACATTAGAGTGAGTCACTGCCACTTTAAGTACATTAAAGTGAGAGTGATCAAATTAGATACACTACTGCAAATATGTATTTGACTCGTATTTTTATATTTGAAATTCAAATACGGGACATGTGCGCGTCCACGTTAATTCTCGGTATAAATTTGGTCTTATAATTATAAAATAATTTTAAAAATTATGAAAATTATTTTAAAAAGTATAAAAAATAATTTAACATTTTTTAAATAAAAAAATAAATTAAAATCGCATTAGCTACAAAGCTCTCGTATTCTGACAGTTGGCTCGTATTTGACTCGAATTTTTGAGATCTAAATTGAAATACGGGACACGTGTCACTCTCTTGTAATTTCTGGGTATAAAATATTTAATATAATTAAAAAAATGATGTAAAAAATTCTGAAAAATATTTTACATTTTATTACATATAAAATAAATAAATAAAATAAAAATAAATTAAAAAAATGTGAGTTGCTACAATAAAAAAGATGAATCACTTACAAAATTCAAAGACCCAAATGAAGATTTACTGTAGCAAACTGAGTTTTGATTTTTCATATTTTTTATTAATTTTATATGTAATAAAATGTAAAGGATTTTTTTTGTATTTTTAAAAATATTTTTGAATTGTATTAAACAATTTATACCCATAAATTAGCTAATGCGACTTTTTTTTATTGTTTGTAAAAAAATGTAAAATGAATTTTTATAATTTTTAAAATATTTTTCGTAATTTTTAAAATCCTTTTATAATTATAATACAAAATTTATACCGAGAATTAACTGGACGGGACACGTGTCCCGTATTTGAATTTGAAATACAAAATTACGAGTCAAATATGGGTCAAATACGAATTTGGAGGGAAAATCACACGCCCGGCGGTCATGTCATCAATTTGATCTGAAAATCGATCGAAATTCCTCAATTGGACATGTTGTTGCAGTAGTGTATTTAAATTGGTCAGTCTCAATTTAATATACCTAGAGTGACAGTGTCTTACTTTAATGTACCTAAAATAAAATTTTAAAAAAAAAGCCTAGAGCATGACTAAAAATGTTAGAATAGTATTTCACGGGGTGTGAGGTGGGGGAATATTTTCTTTAAAACTTCTTTCGGTAAGTCTTACTACAATTTCATTTTTTTTCCTCATTTTTTTAAACTTGAATGTTTCATGCTCGCCAGAGCTTATATGTAATAATTTAGAATAACCAGAACATTGGTACGTAAGTGGTAATCGCGTGAACCTTCAACTATTATTGTTGTTGTAAAAAATTACTCAGTAGAACTATTAATTATATTGTTATATTTTATCAAGTCGACACATGAATTAAACCTGCTCTTAATAAAATTTTAATTTTAATAATTTTAATTAAAAAAATAATCGATAATTAAAAAATCGACTATAAGTAAAATTTAATTATTTTTTTAAATAGCTAAAATATTTATTAATAGAACCAAGAGTACAAATGATACTATCGGTGAACAATTACAAAGAAAAGAGTCTCCAAATCAAGTTCTCCACAACAAGTAAAAAGATCTAAACCCAAACTCGAACGATCACCCCCAAAATTACAATGGAGGACAACCAACCCGAGAGTACTACACAAGGCCGTAGTATGTCACAAGTAGAAAAAACGATCACACTAGATTGCATTCCGCCATGGCTCCTTCGATCTCCCAAAATCAGTAATGTCTATTTTACTGAAGTCCGCCTACTGTGCGTGTTGGTTGGTATATGCACTCATAAATCCTAATGGCTCAAGGTCGATATTGGATGGTATCTAGACACTCCTAACACGACAACGGTGGTGACTAGCACCATAGATCTACTATGCGCCCATTTTTAATCACATTCCTCCAACCTGTGCTATATTCCAAGTCAAGTGGCGAGTAATTTGATATTAAAGACTGAATCACAGTAGTTTGACCCTTGAGATCTTCAAGATATTGGAAACTAAATCACTTTGGTTAGTTACTTGAGTTAATACTAGAAGAATCATTGAAATGCACTAGACATTTCTTGAAACCGGGTTAACTTATCTCAAAGCATGGTATCAATCCGGGCCGAACAAGAAAACAATCTCAAGATATTGAAGATTAGGCCGTCTCCAACGACCGTTTGATGGATCTTTATCAAACTCCATCAAACGGCAGTGGAGAACTCCAACTCCTATTTGATAGCTCATGCTATCATTATTTTTTTTAATTTTTTTTTACTTTTGATTTTTTTTCTTGTTTTCAATTGTATGAATTTTGATTTATTTTTTTTGTTTTTCTCTTTTTTCATCTATTTGACATTTTATTATCGTTTTCGATTAGAATATTTAATTTTTTATTTTCATATATTTTAATATTGATAAATTACATATAGAATACAAATTATAAAATTTATATATTCAAATTCACTAAAAAAACTTATTACATAAGATAAAAGTACTTCAAAAAAATGAAAATGTTACAAATTATGAAATGTAGTCTTTTATCTCAAATATTATAATTTTATTATTATTAGTATTGTATCATTTATGCTCAAATATTATAATTTTTAATTTTAATGTTATATTGTTTTAATTAATTAACGAAATTAAGAATAAGAAGTTTTAATTATATAGTTTTAAGAACAAAAGAATAGTATAGTTTAAAAAGAAATGAGAAAAGAAAATAAAGAAGTGAGTATAATAAAGTTTGAGGATTGGAGATGAAAATTTTAATAGACTTTATTATTAGTGGAATGTTGATGTGGCAGTTTGTTAGAGTTTGAGGATTGGAGATAATCTTAGATTATTACTAGTCTAATCCTTTGAGCTCCTTAAAATATTAAAAGAATTTAGTTACTTGATGAACTTAAAAACATTATGATTGATGAAAATTTGACTAATAAAAGAAAATTTTAATTTATGATCAATGAAAAATTTGTTTATACAAATAAATGGATTTTCCCCTGAGTTCGATGTGACCCATTCTTTATCATAAATGTTTTCAAGGAGATATATAGGATTACGGACTACCCAAATACTCAGAATTACGCTTCACACTCTTGCGTCATGAGAGCTCAACATGCTTAGATCACAACCAATCTTTATAGTGCTGCAATTTTGAAGATTATTATATTGTTTGACACATTAAATAAATGTACAAGGTGCCATATTATGGTAGTGAATTTTGTAAAACCTGTCAAGTAAATTTGTACCGGTTAAGTAAATTCGTAATAAAAGGTTACATTTAACATTGGCACAACCTTTTTTTTTTTAGTGCAACAAGTCTAAGAGAACAGTATGAGAATTGGTTATTGTACTTCATTTGTTCTAAAATAATTTATACATTTCGTATTTTAACCGTCTCACAGAATTTAATACGTTATCAAAAAAGGAAGCCATGTTATATCAAAAAATAATTTAAAAAAATCAATTTTAGAATTAAGTCACACATTCTACCACAAAAAAGATACCCCCACCACCACTCCACATGTTCTGCATTCTATAATTAATTTAACTTTTCACATAAAATTGCACACAAACTATAATGTATAAAGTCCTTCGAAACGAGAAAGTACACAATTATAAGTTCTCGATTGATGTACGTAACTAATAATTTCTTTAAAAATTTCTCGAAAACATAATTTTAGAATCTTACTTTGTATAACATATTCATACCCATCAAATTTCAACGGGCCTACACTATTTAATATACTTTTAATCTTTGGCACGGCGACTTAACAGACTTTTATACACCATTAGGTTTCAAAAGTGAGGTCCCCAACATATAGAGGTACGCAAAAGACTTTTATATGAAGTACAATAAAAACTCTATAAAGGAATACTCTATAATCAATAAACTTCCTATGGTCATAAAAAATTTCGGTCCTAACTTGGAACCAGTTATAAATAATAATAAACTTCACATTGTCATATTCCATTACTTTCTCCGGTCCCGCCTTAAGTAATTATACCTCCCTATAGTAATAAATGACATAATATTCAATAATATTTATCTATATATATAAATTTCATTGTGAAATTTAAGATGTAAAATACTTATTTAAAGTTGTTTATAATAGTAATTTGAACTTTTTAGCTTATGTGTTAATAATAGTTCATCTATATATGAACGTTCTTGTTGGACAACAAACATCTCTAGCTTGTCAAGTTAAGCTTTGTTCTCTTCAACAGAAATTTACTGAACTGAACGGAAATGAACTGAATTGAATGGAACTGAACTGAAGTAAATTATATATTATAACTAAATAATGTTGAACTGAATTGAACTTGAGTGATTTTAAGTTGAATAGGACAAAGCCTTAATAGTTAGTAATTTTATTCAATAAATATAACAGTTAAGTTGTGCACATTATATTATTATGAAAAATATATTTTTAATGCAAACCTCTACATAGGAATAAACTCACTATATGAATATTTTTTTCCGGTCCCAATAATATGACTGTGTGGAATTTTTACTGTACTTGGAGATATTGTACTTCCATTTGCATCCTACTCGAGTGCATTACTACTTCTCTCGAAGAGTAGGACGACGCATTGTGAGATTCGAGATACCATTGAATATTCATGAAGACTCAACATGCAATAAGCTCATACATGATCCGGGGTCACGGGTCTGCTTAAGTAGACCAAACTTATTATATAAGACAAGGCTTCTATGACAAATCAACATTGTTTTGAATCGAACAATAGGAGTTTGAGAGATGTGGTTGGACGCCTGGATAAGCCATATGGTGGAGTGGTGATTGTCTTTGATGGGCACCTCCGACATATTTTGCCCGTTATTCTAGGAGGTAGTTGGTATGTTATCATGAACGTCGTTATGTACTCATCTAGAAAATGTGATGCATATTAGGTGCTTTAGATGACAGATAACATGCGATTGCATGTATCTGATGTAGTATATGTATACCATGTATACTTATTTCATGTTGAATATGTTTTTAACATCCAATTTATGCCTACGCAATCATGTTTGTCATCTTCTGATGAGATTCAGAATACGAAAGAATTTGCTAAGTGTATAGTGCATGTTGTAGATTCTAATGACTGCGAGATTGATATCAAAATTCACGAATATGTACTTATTCGATAAGTAAGCCATCTCATTTCAACCATAGTCGATAGTACGTATTCTTCGTTGTTCGAGCACTTAGCAGAACCATCACTTGACCCGTAATATTTTCATCACTAGGCTATTCTTGCACCTGCAATGAATTAGTAGAAGATAAGTTAGTTTGTCAGATATCCGAAATTAATATAACATATTTGAGCGCGAATAGCATTGTTGGGGAAGATATGACTAACAACGATTTCGAAGAGATTTACACGGTAGAATTTATCAACAGTATCAATTGCACTAGATTGCCTCACCATAGGATCATCCCGAAGATTGGGTGTATGATAATGCTTCTGATGAATATTAACCAGGCTTCCGAGTTGTGTGATGGCACAAGATTAATAGCTACTAATCTTGGAAAGCACGTTATTGAGGTAAATATGATATATGAAATCACCACGGGATAAAATAATTCATTTCCAAAATGATCATGAGCCCATCGGATGAAACAAAGTTCCCCAGCAGTCTTGGTAGGAATCAATTTCACATATTCGTCTGTTTTGCTATGACCATAAATAAGAGGCATGGACATCCTCCAACACACATCGTCCTGTGCTTCCCTCACCTGTATTCATGGACAATCAGTTGCATATTGGTTTATCTAGAGTTACCTACATGAAGGGATTGGATGATTAATTTGTAACTGGAATGTGGTCTACAGAGAAGTGTTCGATAAATTTGAGGTTATTTATCTTTTCTTTGCTGACTACATTTTTTTTTGAATATATTAGAGTTCAATCCGATCACTGATTAAAAATTCTATGAATATTTACAATATCGATAAATCCAGGTAGTGTTGAAGATTTCAAGCGATTACATAATACATTTTCTCGCATTTTAATTTTAAGATGTTTATAAACTTCAACATGTTATAATGATTTATTCATTTCTTATTTTGTGTTTTGTCTTCATGCCCCGTCGAGTATTGACGGTCATTAACTAGTATATATAATCTAAAAGAACCTTTGTGCATATCAAAGGTAAGATTGTAAATAATTATGGACCAAAAGTTTGAGACGGACAGTGATGATCCAGAAGTTAGAACTGCTGCATTGACGCTTCTTTCTCTCAAGCACGCAAAGCTGGATCCGGATACATCACACAAGTTGCAAGAACAAAAAGTAAGGTATGACCATCTTTGCAGAACTACGACATCAGAATTCCCTATAATACATCGAAGTACGTCCAACAACGAGACAGATTCCTCCGTTTTCAGTTTTGATGGGCAGTTACAACCCGATTATCCACCCATATATCAAATAAGAGACTACATTAAAACAATTAGTCGGCCTTTTGAGAAGCAAATCACTGTGACAGACCTGGAACCAAATCAAGGTAGGATTTGTCTCAGCGGTCGTGAGCTTGTCAAAAAGTATTACCTACCAATGTTGCAAGCCGGAAGAAGGATTTAAGGTAACTACGTATGGCCCGGACGGGATAGGATATAAGATGGAGTTGAAGTCATATAGTAACAATAAGACTTGTGTTTTGAACAGTGGGTGGAAGGAATTTGTGGGCGGGCATAAGTGTTTGAAGGCTTGGAAATATTGGATAACAATTTGGATGTTCCGACACAACGCGGGTGGCTTGTGCTTCGCGCTCACTTGGAAATATGACGATTCGACTGATAAATTGTTGCTCAAGAACAAAAGAAAGGAGCGATCTTTAGTACTCAAGTACATACATGTTTTACTCTGTCTTTAGTTACTTTTATTTGTTCACGACCATAATCGATTAATTTATAGGTGACATTATACCATATAAATACGTAAATGACACGTTTTCAATATAATATACTTACATTATATGTGCTGAATTCAGTTTAATTGTTATTTGGGACCATATATAAAATTTAAGTTTGTGTTGCATTATTAGTTATACGCTTCATCCTTAATATTTTGTATATTATGTTTCATACACATATATAAAACAACTCTTTTGAAAGAGAGTTTTTAAATGATTATCTAAAGACAAATTTATATTATTACGATTTTTAGATAATTTATTTAGAGACAGATCTATATTCTTAAAAAATTTACCGATGTTATTAATCAAAACACTCATATTTCCAACATTATAAGTTTTTAATATTTTTTTAAAACGGCTAATTAAAGGGTAAGTCAAACCCCTGACCTATTAGTTGAGGTGAAGCGTCTTACCAACTGGGTTGCGTTTCGTTGTTTAAAATTTTTAATATTACAACAATATTTATTTTAGTAACAATATAGATGTTTTAATTAATAATATATGTGATTTTATTGGTAACATGAATCGACTATAAATAAAGACCGTCTATCATGATACATTGATACTTTATTCATATATAACTATATACAATATAAAATATTATTGTGCATACATGTATGTCGGGCCGGGCGACGTGCCTGAAAGTTAAGCCTGACTATACCGGACTAATGATAATCAAATTATTTTCTAAAGGTCATTAATGCTACTTGCTAATCCTGACATGACACCCGAAATCACATCTAAATATCATTAAACTCCACTAGTAGCCTAGTTCGACGTAGGACTTAGGAAAGAGTCTTATACTGCTACTAATTAATGACAATGTTTGATTTAGAAACACTTAGCGGAAAATTAATCAATGAATTCATCAATTATGATTGTGATCTGACTTATTGTATGCAAATGTATCATGTGGCCGAGTAAATCCATTTATTGTAATTATTCTAATACGTACCCTATCATTTTCTGAATTTTTAAAAATATATATACGAGTTAAATAATTCGGTATGATAACAGAAATTGAATGTAGATGTGAACCATATGGTGAATGTATATACCAATTCCGGCTTAAACCATTCCGTGCGGTGCCTACATATATGTTGCGAGCTTTTCCAACAAAGTCTCCTCCTTGGACACATTCACACATTTATTATAATGATGTGATTATGATTTATGATGTAACGTTTTCTAAGCGAGAGGAAAACAAAATAGAATTCGGATTCACAAAGGGCAAGCAACACGAGTGAACGACCGAACGTGTAGTAGTTACAGTAGTACTCGATAAAGATATCGAGTCAACGGGTCATGCACTAAAATGGAAACAATGACACTTCCTATATATATTCATCATACTCACGAATGTGAACAAAAACAAAATACACAATGACATATCCCAGCCACCTTTGGACTAGTAAAAACTCTCATTATTCCTAATTTAACACCCAAAGAATGAAAAAAATTGGCGATGGCCACGCCAAAGATTGCTCCATCCACTCCTTAATTAATTAGAGTTTCAGAAGAAAAAAAGAATAATATTCACTAGAAGTAAAACTATATACTGTATTAATTCAACGCACAACTTCAATTACGCAATTATGCAATTATTAAAAGTGTATTGTGTATTTGTGTATATAATTAAATAACTATATAGTATCAATTATAATTCCATGCATGAAAGCTAATAAAATCTCCAAAACTCCTGACCAAAAAAGGGAGCAAAGCAGATTTAGCGCTCTAAGTGTGACATTTCTTTTAAAAATTCCAAAGAAATGAAGAATTTGTGGAAAAATCCTGATCAGAAGTGGTTGTATTATTCTCTTGCCAATAATCGACATTAGGCAAAGGTGAGTAATAATCTACTGATAAATCATCAAATCCCGGAAATAGGCCGTACCCATCGTGCATATTACTCTCCGTACCCAACGTCAGAAACTGATCCAAGAACGCATTCTCCAGTGGCATTTCGGTACTTTCACCTTCCATGTGCTGTTGCACTGATACCCCACCAGATACCGACGCACAAGGAGATTGTATCATCACCTGATCCCCTGAAGAAGTCGTATCCGAACCCGTACCCGAACCGGAATCCATGTTGACAGTCTGACCCGACTCAGCGTGGGCGAACTGGGACGCTGCGCCTTGAATCTCACTCGGAGTCATAGACCGCCCGCCTGCAATATCTGGCGGGTTGTCAGGGAAGTTGAACTTCGCGTTGTTGCCACGTAGGCAGTACAGTGCGGCGTCAAATGCACGTGCTGCCTTTTCGGCTGTATCGTACGAGCCGAGCCAAATTCGCTCCCGGCTGTTCGGGAGGCGAATTTCGGAGACGTACTTCCCCCACTTTCGCTTCCGCACTCCCTTGTACTTACACGAGGAGGAGGAGGGAGTGTCGGAAACCGTCGTTTCGGACGATTTCTTGCCTTTGAGATGGTTAAGAAGTGATGATTTCACCATTGCTTGAATGTGTTTGAGGAGTGTTGATTTATTGGGGAATGTTGTGTTTGGGAAATGGCGGCTTTTGGAGTGGTATATATACTTAAGAGGTGAGTGGGGGCCGTGTTGTATTGAGAAATTGATAGGTGTGACGTGGATTTGAGGGGTCAACAGAGTAAGGGGACGACGTGTTGATTCTTAGGAACAAGATGTAACACGTGGGATTAAATAATGATACTGTGCATGTGCTTTCTATTCTATTAACATGATCATTTGAATTTTTTATTTTAGTGATTCTTTTAGTATGAAATTAGTATGAATTTTAGTGGTATGATCATTTGAGTACTTTTTATGTTTTAATGGTGGTTTAAATAATAATTTTTCCTTAATAAATTAGTTAGTTTGATACTTTGATGTGATTTATTATATTGGTTGATTTATGTTCGTAAAAATAGTAAAGCGTGAGTAAAGAAGCTACTTGAACCCTTTTCTACATATGCAGTCGTGATCGCCTTTGTCATGCATTTTGAGTTGTATAAGAGAGATGAACCTTGGATGTGATTTTAGTTGGGTGTTCAACATTACCTCGCTCCTCAACTCAGCATGCAATGAGTTTTAACTGAGTGACAAATAGTTGGATTATCACATTTTTTATTTCTCTCAGCCTTTATCATAAAAATTTTTAAACAGAACCTTTATTTTTATTATTTAGATCGTTTCGTTCTCTACTCTAATTCATAAGGAATTAATTTATCTTATGAAATTAACATCTAAACCTTCACCTAGAAAGCAATATCAACTACAATTATGACACCTCCCATGTGTTTAAATGACAAATCTACCAATGGAAACACTCCACATAGTGGTCGAGGAAGTGTACGATAAAAGAGAAGGTGAAAAGTTTTATCAATCATCATTTTCGCCGGTTGATAAAGATTTGAAACTGACCGTTGTGGGCTTGTGGGTCATGACGGCATAAAGAGGAGTGGACGGTTAATTTTATATCAATACTTTGTTCTATCGTCTTTTTATATATACATAATTGCATTAAACTTGATTTTAATTTTTTAGAAATATATTACTAAAGTAATCTCTAGCACATCACGTATTAACTAATTAATTCTCTTTTTTCACCATCAGACTATAGGAATTGTCAAAACCGAACCTATTGAGAAATCATAGCACTGAAACTGAATTATATTGATCTTTAGGGCCAAAGTTAGATATCCATTACCTGGGGGGACTAATTTTGAAATGTTCAGGACCATTTTCTAAGATTGGTTTTGTTGGGTCAACGCGGTTAGAGATTGTTTGGGTGAAAGAGAGCACATGCTGAAATGGAGTGCCTCGTGGACGAATTTGGATAGGACGAGGAAAGAAGTAATAAGGACCTTTTTGGAACTTTAAACTTTACGGCTGCTTTATTACCTAATTTAATAAAATCAAACATGTGTATTATCTGTTTATTAATTGGAAGCAGATACCGAACTCACTTCACTCACTCTCCATACGCCATCTTAATTCTTTCTAGATTCTCACAATCATAATAAAACTAAGACTGAATGTACAAAAAAATAATTAAATGTACAAAATTAACAATCTTAACACTCATACAATGTACGAAAATTAATTAATCTCTAGCTCCTATTGTAAAATTTGTCAATCTTCAGACTTCAATATATGTAAAAAGAAAACTTATCCTCCCACCAGTGTTAATATGTTTTAATCTATTATAAAACCTATTTTACGCATAATGGACTCCAATAAAAAAAATTTAATAAATATAATGTAAGACATTCTTTGACCTAGCAAAATATATAACTGAATTGATTTGCACGATGATACATGTATACAAACTTATATCATCAACTTCTCGTGAACTTAACAACGAAGTACATATCAATTGGTAAGACGGTATCCTTCTAATTAATGGGTCAGATGTTTAAGTCACCTTTCTCGTTAAATTTTTTTTTTTTTTGCGGATTAAATCGAATTTGAATAAGATCGAGTGATATAAAAAATAATTATAATGATTTAGAAATTATAACATTAAATAAATAATAAAAAAGAAACCGAAGTAGTAAAAGTACGAGGGACAATAAACTAGAATGTACTCTTCCCATCCTAGCCCTATTTTGTTCGTGGACTCGAACACGAATTAACCCGGAATGAGAGAAGTTGAGATTTGGAATCCAAATGTTTATATATATTTACGTTTAAGGAGTGTAATGTTGAGACTGGTCAAATCGAACTGTTAAAAACTGATTGTTGGGATGTGCACGGAGTATTATAAAAACACATTTCATTTGTCTTTTAAATGTTCGTACATTTGACATTTGTAGTCGTACTATATAACTTAATACATTATTAAAAGTGAAGCCGCTTCACATCGAAAAATAAAATAAAAAGTTATAACTTTACATAAAAGTTATCCATTTTGTTCTTAAAAGTATGACTTATATCATTTTTCTTTATAATTTTTCACATAAACGTAACTACAGTCTAACGTATGAAATTATTTGAACAGTTAGGGTGAATTTAAATTTAAGAATCATCTCACCACAGAGTTGAAACCAAAAAGAGTTACTGAGCAATGGCCAATGATCAAGGCTTGGAATTTACGTAACATGTTGAGCTTCATGGCCATGCCATCATCAGATGGTTGGAATTTTTTTTCTTTTGCCCAATTAATTCTTGTATCTAAGATATTTTCTATCTTTTTTTATTGAAGTGCCAAAAATTAGGAACCACATATGTAGTTGACAAGGACGATATTATCTATAATAATTAGGTCCCTCCACCTATCGAGATCTCACTATCAGTCTCTGCAATGTAGATGGTGAGTGCGTTTATTTCCTGTCAAAATCAAACTAACAAAATATCACTCTATTACTTCAATGCTGGCATGTTTTGGTATTATAATCTATTTCGATGATTATATATATATATATATATATATATATATATATATATATAGACACACACACCCACACACACACTTCAATCAACTCCACAAGTTCTTCACTAAAAAAGAGAATAAAATACAAGTGTCGTGCGTAGTGAAACATGCATCACCAGTAAAATTTGATACAACCAACGTTTTATGAGGTTTTTAGACGTATCGGTGTGCAAACAAATAGCTTCTGCAAGAAATATAAATCAGGTTTTTACCACTAACTTTTCAGTTCGATTTTCATCTCCACAAATTTATTTTTATAACAAACTTGTTATATGAACGCGTAACTTTTTGAACAAGTTAGCCAAAGACGGATCCAGAAGGCTATACTGATAAGATGAAACATAAATGTATGTACAAATTTGTTGCACTATTATAAAGCAAACTAAGGACATACTTTGTACTTTATATTATAAAAAAGGTCAAAACATAATTACAAATAAATAAATTATAATATGACGGTGTATATACGTACATATAAGGTAAAGAAGATGAGGAAATGTATTGTTAGTAAATAACTATGATGATGCATATATATATATAATAAGGAAATGTATTTGTAGTAGGTAGGAAAAGAGAAGGAATAAAGGATGGAGAAGTGGATACATGTTCATAGAAATAAAAGTAGTAACTATAATGATAGAAATAAAGGTAATAATAAAAAACAAAAGAAATGAGAAAAAATGTAACTATAGTGATAGAAATAATCAAACAAAGGTAATAAAATGAACGGAAGAAATGAGAGAAAATGTAACTATAATTGTGTTGAAAGGAGGTTTCGAGAGACAGGTTTAAATTAAGTGCATGTCACATTATTGCCAAAGCCCCAAATCAATTTAGTTTCACGATACCTCATATATATTATATAGAGTTTTAAACGTTTCTGGGTGGATTTGGATTAGCCCATGTATTGGTCCGACTTTAAGGTAAGTTGGTTTGAGAAGTTAACTAAATTAATTGTTAAAAATAATATATTATTAGCTACTTTTTAAACTACCAACTACTTTTTAAGCTATCAATTACTTTTTCAGCTACCAACTAACCTTTTAAATAATTTTATTAAATAGAGTCATAGTTAAATTGCAAATTTTGCAAAATCCTACTCAATAGATGTACCCATGGTTTTGACACTCGTGGTATACTGCGATGAAATCCAGGATCAAACATATGTCAATATCGAATCAATTATTTCATTAAGGAACAAATTATTATGAAAAAGTCTGGAATAGAGTTCATGCATAGGGTTAGCCCCTAGCCTGCTAAACGAAAGAAGAAATTGTCAAATTAGTCCTTAATTGCTAAGCGCAGAGGGCTAATTGTCGTCCGCTAATCCACAGGAGCTTACAAATTTCTAGCCTCTATATTCAGACTGGTGTACATTAATGGGTAATAATTTGTACCTAGATCCATATACGGTACCGCTACATTCTATAAATCCGTCGATCGGCCCCCCTATTACTTTTTCTTAATCCGAATATCAGTTGAACAAAACTACTTAATATATGTTAACTGTCACCTCATAATCAAATTGGTGATAATAACCGATAAATTAAGAGGCTGATTGACATGGCACTCAAATGGCCATTTGAATGAAATTTTGGTGAAATTGTGTTTGGAATAGAATTGAAATGGAGTATTTGAAGTGTATTTTAGGCCAAATCACTGTTTATCGAGCCAAATTGAGCGATTTAAATGTTATGGCAATCAGTTGATTATTTGCTAACTGACGTGGTATATATGACAAGTCAATAATCTTAATCAAAGTCTTACATAAGCTTAAGTATAGTTCGTAGAGTAGTTTGCCAAACTCTCAGAGATCGTCAATATCCTACGCTCGAAGGTGAATTCAAGAGGGAAGTGGTTACAATCTTTTGGACCGTTATGCCTGACGAATCGGAGGTTCTTCGGCCTGCAAGATAGTGATAGGTGATTTCAGAGATAGATGATGCGTTTTAAATCACATAAGTAACTTTGACATGCCAGAGAAGATCAAAGGATCCACTGTATTTTGGGGATCGTTCGCCTTTGTGAACCTGTCCTCCTTGTTAGTCGATTTAGTAATCTTTAATTACTTAGCATAAATAGCATAAAAGACCGAGACTGGATGACAAGGCGGTCCAGCCCGTGGTGGTGGTAGTATAGAATTATTTCCTTAGTTCTTGAAATAGTAACTTAGGAGCCGGCCAGACCATAATATAGTTGGGTGTCGAACTTATGAATAATATGTCTTTACATGTGTCTAAATCACCTTAATTCATCAATGCGGAGATCAAATTTATTAGTGCACATCACTAACTATAGTATATAGAAACTAAATAATCTATATCTTTTAATAAGTTATTTGGCGAGCTCATCATTAAATTGGTAAATTTATAAACTAATTACATGTAACTCTTTTATGTTGAAAATAAACTAATGAATTGAACTTATAATCTACCTTATCAGCCGGTACGCACTTATAATTAATTTTGAGAATTTTTAATCAATAATGGTGTTGACAAAAGCTTAATAATAAACACATTTATACTTTTATAACTAGTGAAAATTATACATTTATCATTTACTAGTATTCACCACACTTATTATATTAACTAGAAATTATACACCACATTAAACGTGGTGTCCGTAAATTTTATAAATAAATTATTTATTACTACACTACATGTCTAATTGTATACCTAAACTCTATACATTAATTTTATTTAAATATTATTATTAACTTGATATTTACACAGTATAGATCTCTGAAATAGCGCTTAAGAAATTCAATTGGAAAAGTAAATGTTAAGATATTTCAAATACATCAAAGAAAAGAAAATTAGTAGCAGATAGTTATAATTTAACCTTTAAGTAACAATTTAACATAGTAGATCTAGATTATAAATATAATTATATTTATAATTTTAATAAAGCAATGCATGTAGCACATATTTATCGATTTAAGAAAAATGTTAAAGCACATAGAAGATGCATTTTGAAATGCTTGATGGAGAAATAGATTCAATACTCTGTGCTTATACTTCTACAATAGCGAGACCTAGCATTGAGGCAACCTACATTCCAGCAAAATAGTGAACAAAGTGAATTGGACGATTCTCATTACATTCGGGGTTGTGAAATTGAGTATTCTAATCGAGTCGTAGACACACCCAAAGTTTCATAGTCGTAATAAGGTGCATTGGAGTTGGAGTCTGATCCGGACACATACAACGGTTTAATCAGAAACAATAATGAGATGGGTGAAGGGGTGTTGCGTGTAGACCCGACAGTTTTGACCCAAACCCGAAATCCGATCCGAAATGACCCAACTCAAACCTGAAAGTAGATCCAAAATTTCACGTTCGTCATACCCGAAAATGACCCGAGACCCAATCCGAATTCGAAATGACTCGAAATTGCCATACCCTAAAATGACCCGAAACACAAATTGACCCGGTGTATCAGAAATGACCCAATCTGAAGCGTCCCGATTAGAATGATAGGAATAGACTCGATCCGAAATGATCCAAATTAGAATTGACATGAAACCACCCGACCCGAATTGACCCAAGTTTAGAACTAACCCAAGATGACCCGATTCGAATTGACCCCAATCTAAATTGACCCAAATTATCTGGTCCAAAATGACCCGAATTAGAATGATCCAGAATCATTCGATCTGAAATGACCTGAATTAGAATTGACCCGTATCATTCGATGCGTACTCAAACGATCCGAAATGACTTGAATTAGATTTGACGCGAAAGCATAAGTATCACAATGCATTCCATTACTAGAGGGCACCGTTTAAAGCATAAACCTCTTATAACTTGTTGATGTAAAGGGAATAAACTAAAGTTATTGTATATAATCTAGATTTTTTATTATACTATAGAAAAGTTGGTTGGACATGAAATATCTCTTTTATTAAATCTCATATAATTTTATCTACACAAATTTAAAAAAAAAATATTTTGAACATATTTTTAAATTCACCTCGATAAGAAGATTCCATTGAAATTAATTTTGAATGCTACTATTATAAAACTAGAACGATTGCAATATGCTACGAATGATATATTTTTTTCTTTATTTTCACTTAATTTTTCAATCTTCTAAAAAGGATGACTTTTAAAGTTTATTCAACAAACTTGTAACTTTAGTACTCTACTTTTGAAAAATTAAAAGTAAATATATGTGTGATTAAATTGAATTAAGTTCATCAAGCAGTTAAGTCATATTAATATACGTTCTCCATTTACAAGTATAATTGTGTATCATCTATCAATTGTTTAAATATGACTTCAAACTCCTCATAAATTATTGAATAATTCACTTGCAGAAACATTATATTAACATGTCTGAGATAAAAATACAATATAAGAAAAACACGATTATTAAAATGAAAAGGACTACAAAGATGACAATCTGGTACATTTTCCTGAAGCATATTGCATAGTAAGTAGCAAACTAATTACATCCTTATGTTCTTTGTCAATTCAAACCCAAAATCACAAAATTCTAATTAGAGAAATCTTTCACAGGTTAGAAGTTAGAACAAAGAGACTTTCAACAGTAAAAAAGTATCATTGTACAGTATATTAAAAATGTGGATTGCATAAAATTACCTCAATATTCGACCCGAAACAATCCGAAATATTTTAGTTCGAAAATGACCCAAAACTGAAAATATTTTACCCGAAACAATCTAAAAATTTTCAATCCGAAAGGACCGAAACCCGAATAACACCCAAATTCAAAAATAGTCGACACGAAACAATCTAATTTTTTTAATTCGAAAGGACCCAAAGCCGAATAATATCCGAACCCGAAGTGACCCGGTCCAAAATGATCTGATCCAAAGCGACCCGAAATATCAATAACCCGAAACGACCCAAACTCGGTTAGCATCTGAACCCGAACATCACCCGAAAATAACCCGACCCGGAAATGACCAAAAATAAAAAGCGGACGAGAATGACCCGACCCAAATTGACCTGATCCGAATGACCCAATTGTTAGGTCTAGTTGCGTGTGGCATGAGTTTTTGAGCGGAGAAAGATTGAAATATCCTTTCTTTGTAGCAGGTTGCTGGAGAATAGACAATACGCGCTAAATAAATTGTAAATGAAATGACACTTTAAAAAGTCGAATGTCACTTTAACATGAGAGTAACGTTTTTTAGTATGCGGTTGCTAGAGAATAGAGAATAAGCGTTAAACAATTTACAAAGGTAAAATGACATTTTTATAAGTGAAATGATAATTTTATAAGTGAAATAACACTTTCATATATTAATTAAGGATTTATTATATTGTTTTAAAATATATAATGTTGTCTTTGTTACTCGTATTTAGGATAAAATAAGACCTTTTGCAAGATTTGATATGCACTTAAATTTATTACTACTGCGTGGGAATAGTTTCATTTCGAATTATTTTTCATACTACATGAGACTTCAATACTAAAAAATGTCTTCAGTATTATTCAAAAATTTTGAATTAGTAGTTTGTGCATAATTATGCTAGTGGCGCTTGTCGTACCAAAAAATGAGGTTTGTGTTTAAATATACAATCATAAATTCATAATTATTAAATATATAATAATTATGCAAGTGTTTTAGTATTAGGAGAATACTATTCCGCAAATACTTAGTACATGGTTGACTTTAGGTAAGAGACTACTAGCTACTAGGGCTGGCGTTCGGGTCCGGTATTCGGATACCCACTGCTATCCGATTAGGTATTGAGTACCCGTTGATAATTATAAAAAGAAATTATTTTTTAATTACATTCTCTTTTAATATGATTTGTATATTTAAAACAACATGACTATACATGATTTAGATAAAATAACTAAATAAACCTACCACATATAATTTTCAAAATAAAATTTCGAATTTTACTTAATTTGAATTTAATGCATTAACACTAGTTTTAGTACTTTATTGGTAACTAAAAATTGTGCATCAAATATGAATTAAAGTGACCAAAATAAAATAAAATTGAATATAAAATTTAGGTACCCAAATATCCGAAACCGGGTACGCGTTTAAATACAAAACTCGAAAACCCCTAATCGAAATGCTCGAACCCGAATACCCGTACCTAGACTATCCAATACCCGAAATACTCGATATGTGCCCGGCCATATGAGCTACTATTAAATATGCAGTATTTAGTATACACGGATGATTACTTAATTAAACACCTTTAGGCTTTAGCAATGAAAATGGAGCTGGAGTAGTGAAGAGGTGGTACATGGTTAGATCTTTGGTGAAGTCATAAGATGGTTTAGGAGTAAAACTGTGTTGATATGTGTGTGGTTAGTGTAAGGAGTAGTTGTCGTCTTTGTCGTTTTAAAAAATAAAATAAAATAGAGCACCTTTAATGGTTGGGTTTGCATATTTTTCATTTTTAATTATGTTTTTATGAATCTTTTTTTTTTTGTGAAGTCTGCTTTTATAAATCCTCGTTCATGCAAAAAGTCTCCATGGATATCTAGAAAACTTATCTGGGACGAACTATATTACGTTATTGAAAAACTACATTTAACTAATTATGAAAATGTCTATCTATTAACAAAATGAGTTTTAATTATCATTCAAAGTGTGAGAAAACTACACCTTGTCAATCTCTATTTTGCTAATGACCTGCTGCTATTCTCTAGGGGTGATGCAATGTCAGTTGAACTTTTGTTGAATCGTTTCAACTTTCTCCGACTCGACGGGCCTTGTGGTGAATCCGGCAAAGTGCCGTGTGTATTTTGGGGTGATGTCGGATGAGGCTAGATAGGTCGGATGGAGAGCACAAGATTTGGGGAAGGAACCTTGCCTTTCTGTTATCTTGGGTTCAGCTTACCAGCAGGAAACTCACTGTTTTGCAATGCCAACCCCTGATTGATAAGATTGTTGCTAGGATACGACATTGGAGTGCGAGGCTTCTGAGCTATGGAGGTCGGTTTTAGCTTATATAAAGTGTGCTTTTTACAGTAACAAATTATTGGCTTCAATATTTTTCGTTACGTAAGCGGGTTTTGAAGACGATTGAATCCATTTGTCGCTCATTCTTATGGTCTAATACGAATGCTATCACCAGTAGCTTGGGAACAAGTGTGTGCTCCAAAGAAACAAGGAGACCTTCAGATAATTAACTTACATATTTGGAGCAAGGCTTGCATGATAAAGTTATTGTGGAACTTATGTGGAAACAAGATAATTTGTGGGTAAAATGGGTCCATGCTTATTATATACCTCAGCTTAACATGCTCACGCACTAGGTTCCTGCCAATTGCTCGTGAATTATCAAGGGGATTTTAAAGTGTTGAGGAATTGTACATCACAATGGAACTTGGGATGTGATGTTGATCACACCGAAGTTCAAGAGAGGAATGGTGTATAGGGAGCTGCAAGAGCATCAGGCGGAAGTCGACTGGCAATGTCTAATGTTTGGTACGATTGCCCAACCTCGAGCTCGGTTCATCACGTGGTTGGCATGCCATGGTAGGTTAGCAACGAAGGATCGGCTACTGCATTTTGGCATGGTTGATAATGCTACTTGCAATTTTTGCTCAAGCACGGAGACTTTGGACCATTTCATGTTCGAGTGTATGGAAACAATGACGATTTTGCTAGAGGTCATGCGATGGTTAAAAATTCCGCATTCTTCGCAAGGTTGGAGCAGTGAATTACATTGGATTGTGCAACATATAAGGGGGGGAATTGCAAAGTCGAGTTTTGAAAGTTGCCTTCCTGAAAACTATGTATGAGATTTGGAAACATAAAAATAATAAATTCTTTGGGCATGATGATAGTCATATTTCTATTGCGCAACTGCGGCTTCGACCCCATGTTGGGCGTCTTATACTATTTTAGTTTTTTTAGTTGCCATGAATATTTAGGCTGGATCGCTTGATCGCCTTTTGCTTTGTATTTATTTTTGTAATTTGATAATATATTCTCGTTCAAAAAAAAACAAATGAGTTTTGTTCTTTTTAATTTAATTTTTAATATGAAAACACCAAGTTGAAAATATATACTTTCTTTGCCCCAAGTTCATTTTTCCATTTTACTTTTTCTGGTCAAGGTTTACAAACTTCGTCTGTGAATTACTCATAAGTATGTTGGTAAAAAAAAAAATTATATTCTTAAATATTAACAATTTATATTTTCATTATATATTTTTTAATAATTCATAAGAAGTGTTACATGTAATCAACTCAAACTCAAAATTGAATGATGTTGATAAAAAAAAGTCAAATGGAAAGATGAAGTTGGGACGGATGGACTAGTATGTTATAATTGATAATATGGTTTTTTTTTAACACAATAGGTTCGTCTCTAGATAGAGATCACAATAACTTTAATCTCCACTAAAAGATCGAATTTATAGTGCAATCTGAAATTTCATATATTGTATTCGCTAATTCCTGCTAAATAAAGTACAATCTTTAGGCGTTATTTGTAAGATGATTAATAATGTCTTGTCCGTTGGCGGAATGATACGTTATAAAGAATTGAGAAATCATGAAAAATAAGAAAAGATTATTGACAAATGATTAAAAAAGTGCTAAAATGGTAGAGTTAGGGTTTATTTTAACACTATTTCAATAATTGATGAAAATAAATTTATCATTAATTAGTTTAGTGGAATGGAGTTTAGACACTTTTCTCATTTTGAATTGAATTAATTGAACTGAAATAAATTATATTGAATTGAAGTAAAGTACATAATAAAATAAAATTAAATTAAAATAAATTATTCAGTAAGGATAACAGAACCATATTGATACTGTCAGACCTCATACTCTGCTGAGATTCCTGAAGTACTTGGAGACTTTGACAAGAGGTGGAAAAAATTGACAACACTGAATAAATGCATAATACAAGTGGTAGTGAGATTAGGAAAGGAGTATTTTGGAAATACATAGGCGAGCGAGGTGAGGTGGCAAATTAAGACTGAGACCAATTTGAAATGTAGAAGGTACTATTTATATTATACGCGTCGTTGTGCATGGAACATGCATATATGTAGTAAAAAAAAATATTAACAGGACAAACTATACTAGTATCATATTAATTGTAGATCCGGCCAGTCTTCATTTGGCTAACCCTAGCTTTTACTTTTAGACCCGAGTCAAGTCTATAGTATAGTACGTAGGCCAATCGCGTTTAGTTTTACAATTGACAAATGAAAGTGAAGAAAAACTAATTAGCTTGATTTCTCAATTCCCAAAAAAATTAAATAAAAGAAAGAATAGGAGACCATAAGAGAGTACGAAGATTGATAATCTTGCCATGTTGGTGTCCTCTATCCCAACAATAAATTTGTTAATTTTAATGAAGGACTCTATAATAGCCCAAATGACAAAACTAAAACTGGATTATCCCTTTAATTTTATTAATTTATTTATCTATAATATTGAGAAGCTTGGCTCGAAAACTCAACGAACTTCTCGAAAAATAAAATTAAAAGTAAAAATAATATAAATATGTAGTATAGTTTTTTTTTAAAATCAATTTGGGAAGGTTTTGAACTTTTGAGTCAAATTACTTTCTGAGCTTTTGAAAATGAATTCAAATACAAAATAAAACTCGCAGATCGAATAAGTACATTTTATTTTAAACTTAAACTCAAATTATTCAACAAGCTGAGTTGGAGATTCAATCGAATTTTTCTTCACAAGCCAAGTTTATGTAAGGCTCAACTTGTTGTACCTATTACATGTTCATACTTTAAACTGAAATAATTCTTCGAACTTGAGACGTATTTGGTGATTCCAATTTCTTTTGTCATGATTTGTTGTCCTAATAATCAACGATAATTATTGGAAGGTATAAAGTGATGCAGTGAATGAAGCTGGAGTATAAAGGAGAATGTATAGAGTTTAATTGATGATGATGGCATAATATAATTTAGAGTGTAGGAAATAATTATAATCTTTTTCGTTTTAAAAAAATTAAAGACAATCATCAATTCTTACAACCTTAATTAGTAAAAAGGGTAGGTAAATGATCCTGTATTCTTGTCGTAATATTACGCGTGTTTGGCTTTTCAAATAGAATTTTGACCCGTCTTGTAAGAGACTGTGACTAAGAGTGGGAATGTTTTTGAATACGGAAATTCTCATTCTGACAATTTTTCCTCAACAACCATAGCTTTCGGTAATGTCAATATGAATACAAGAAAAAAACAATATTTTGATTTTTCTTATATTAATAATTCTTTAAAAGTGCCAACCCAAATTTTATCCGTGACCCATAGCCTTAGCTTCAACATTTACTTCTGAAAATGAAAATAATGTGCGAGTATTTCCGGCCACTTCTTTATGTGTTGATCAATTACATCATTTATTATAACAATTGTCATCATTTTTGGTCACTCAAATACATATATATACATAAACTATATTACATCTTCCCCATTCTTACATACATACGTATAAAGTGATAGTCTAATTCAAGTAAGAAATATGCCACATATGCAAAATTTGAAGTGATAATTTCAAATCAAATAAAATCTGTTTTTTGACAAGAAAATGTAGAATTCTTTAGAAAATTTAATGAACAGCTACCTATTTTTACTACAAAAGTTCTATTTTTAGTTATGTTTTCTTGCATAAACTTACGTACAATTTGATCATGGCCAACACTTCCAGCTATTTAAATAGGAGTCCTACATTTTAGGGATTTGAAAATTGAATCATGTATTTAGAGAGTTTCCTTTTTTTGAGATAAATGTATTTTGAGAGAGAGTTGATTCTAATAACAAATTAAAGATTGCCTATTTTCTTTAGGAATATGGCATTAGCCAGAAACAAGTCAAAATTATTTATATAGGTTCGTACTGATGAATTTACAAATCAATATACCTACTTTTAGAACCCAAAAACGTGTAGATGTACCTACGAGAGTCAAGTAAATCTCTGTTCATTTTAACTAAAATTTAATAAACTGAAGTATAGTATAAAATATAACTAAGCATAGCTAAACTAAACTAAATAAGTTTTCAGATAAAGAAACGGAGCCTGAATGGTTATAAGAAGTAGGATAAAATCTATATAAATAATAAAAGTGGAAGAAATATTCGAAGAACCATATCACAAAGGTCAAAATTTTATGTGACAATTACAAACTAAATAAAATAATTTTTTTCCAATTAATTCTTGAGTGAAAATTCGGGCATGTAATAAAAAAAAATCCCTATTTTTACTACAACAATCCTATTTTTAGCCAGACAAAGAAAACAAATGTTTCCAGCATAATAACCATCTACATAATCAATATATTAGGTTAATTTAGGTTTCGATTAATTTGGTTAGTAGAATTTTATTAACTAATTTAGATTGTTGATTTTATAATTTGTTGTACACAATCGGTTCCGACATTTTAGCTTTATCATAATCTAATTGAAACAACTTACAACAAACTTATTTGATAACTAAATAATCTCATCGTCTATTCTGAACGGTTAGGGATAAATCCTCCAGCGAAAAATACAATTCAACAAACTAAGTTATTCTGATTTCAAAATTAAAATCACTTGATTTTAGGAGACAATCTATATATTTCCCTCAACATTATTCATAGCACGCATTACAATTTATAAGGAGCAAAACCGAGAAACACAATTTGAAGATAAACTCAACTGTAAAAAAGGGTTAATTCTAAATAGAGAACTAAATTCACATGGCAAATCCACTATAAGAATGATATACTAAAACTTAATTTAAATGCAAAACTAACTATTAGAATGAGATTATTTCAACTTGAAAACTTATCTTGAACGTCATACTCAAATTTGAGAATTAGATGGTTCAAACATGGAATCTCGACGCGAAGGCAAAGAAACCCTAATATTGAAATACATGCAATATGAACACTCAATTCATAAGTAAAATCAACTCTAGAAATGGGATAAATATATTTTTAGTACTCTATTTGCATAGTAATAAACTACACTATATGAAAAAATTATTGGAAGAAAGAAATCATTCTATACGGAAAGAGTAAGAACACAATAATTTTAAATTCATAATTTCAATTTAAATGTCAAACTAAACTTTAATAAAGAAGTAGTAATTCTTAACCGAGACCTGAGAATTCTAATGCAAGGATAAACCATTATATTTGATTAAAAAAGAGATTATTCTGAATTAGAAAATTTATTTGAATTATAAACATAAGTCACTTTATATGATAAACTCAACTATAAGAATGCGAATAATCTAAATTGGAAACAAAATTTACAAGCAAACTAACAATACGAAGATGATAATGATAACTCTTGGAGACTATTTTGAAAGGTAAAGCTCATTATATGCGATAGTTAGCTTCAAATTCGAAACTCAAACCAACTTTAATAATAAGACAATTACAACTATGTGACTATTCAAATGGTAAACCACAATGTATATATATAAATATTCTTAATGGGCACGGATCCATATAGGAGAACCTTTGGGTCTATGCTTGATATAGTCCCTTCAACTTATCTTCTAAGAATGTTCAATGAATCGTGTACTAGACATGCTATTTTCAGTTCCAAAAGATAGAAGATATATACTCGAGCTAATTGGTAGTTTGTTGATCTTTACATGTCTATCAATAACACTTTACCTTCGAAGACTTTCAATTTCATTTTCTTTATGTATAAAATTTAATTGGTAGGATGAGGTATAAGGGTACTCTTCTCTATGGTCTCTGGCTGGAAGGACTGATTCTATCAAACCCGAATTCAACCCATTCGAAATAATAATATTCAGGTCCAGTTTGGTACGTACTCGAACCCGTTCCGTATTTTTGCTACAAGGTCCGGTAGTAATATTTTATGATTAATTAAGTAAAACTATGTTTTTTTTTTTGCGACGAGGGAAGAGGGAAGAGGGGAGTCTGCAGATACTCTTTATTTGGGAAAACTCTCTTCGATCTTCTCTCTACTTTGATATCCGTAACGAGCCCGATGCCAAGTGTTGGGGGAGGGTGTCTATCTTCGATCGTCTATGTACTTTCTTGATCTCCATTACGCGTCAGGGGGTGGGGTCTGACATCAACTCTCTATGCAGGAAAACTCTTTTGATCTTGTCAAGTTTCTTGATCTCTATAGCGATCCCCGTGAGCCGGGG
>JAYMSP010002009.1:0-26966 GCA_036897095.1 Plantago elongata | reverse complement strand
ATAATAAAATAAAAATATTTATTTTAATTTTTATATAGCTTAAGTTCGACTTGAATATCGCCCGGGAATCGATTTCGTATTTTTTTGGAATTTATTTACGCGTCGTTTGGGATCCAGAAGAAGCCAGGTGTATATAGTGGTAAAATATCCAATATACCCTTAAATTGACTACTTCTTCTCCCCAATTCCTTTCTCCCCTCCCGCTCCAACAGATCGGTCCCTTCCTATCATTTCCTCCGCTCCAACTAGAACCCCGCTCCGGTTCCTTCCTTCAGCCACTGCCACCCTCGGACCGGCCGTGGCATGTGAGCCGCATGGCTGCCGCGTGGCACGCCTTCCTCGCGCCACGATGCCGGCTCTCCCCCAAGCTCCGCCTATATATACCGGCCGCCTCCCTCCTTCTTCCACTTGCACCACCAAGAAGCGAAGAAACTGAACTGTTAGCCTTTGCCCAGTTCGACCTCTTCCACCTTGGTTTCGATTCAATTTCCCCCTTTTCCCCTCACTGCTCGCCCGTCACCGCGCCACCACCGCGCGCAGCCGCCGCCCTCTTGCCGGAGTTGAGTCGCCATTCACGGTCGACTTTCGGTTAGTGGTCTTGCTCGTGAGTTAATTAAATTTGGGGAATGGGAAAATTTTGATTATATCGCAGTTTGATTGTTGCAAACTGTTAATGTATTGATTTCATTCGGTTGAAAGATTTTGGCTTCTATTATTGATTACATGGTGTCCATAGCTAAACTAGTTTGTGGCATACTGCAGTAGACTGTTGATTTTAGGAAGAATTTTAGTATACTGCAGTTAGTTGTGGAGTAGAAGAAGAAGTGAGTATACTGTAGTGGTTTGTGAGGCTGTGCAATTCTTGCTTTTAGATGTTATCTGTTGTTGTGACTCGCATATGTGAAAAAAAGGGTACTAATGCAACACTGCACTAATAATGAATGTTGTAGGAGTAGTGCGTATATCTGTAAAAATGGTGTTTTTATATGAAATGAATAACTAGAAATAATATACTGCTTAAGCTGGTAAGGGTCAAGTGAATGAAAAATAGTATAGCTCGTATGTGTCATGATTGTTGTGTACGATGTGTGAATTTTGGATAACTTATGGAGTTAGGGAAAATGGTTAGTATGATGCAAACGCTAAGTCTGGATAGAAGGCATGTTTGTTTATGGAATAGTGATGTTGCTAGTGAAGTGTAAATAGGCACTAGTCTATAATTGTGTGCGGTGAATATGTTAGAAGATGATAAACTGTAGTATATGTGTAAGGTATGGTCCAGTGGAATATTGACGATGTCGTTATGAAATTGTATAATACCTGAGATGTTGTTGTATATTAAATGTATGAGTGGAATTATAATTTGCAACTATATGAGTAAATTACTCAAATAAGTGAGGAGTCGAGAATTAGAATTTTCTTATTGCGTGATTTGGTGATTTAGGATTGATTGAATAATTGTTACAACTAAATGACTAGGTGATTACACGTATAGTTGATTTGATCTGTTTGTTGGGGTAAAACTTTGGGAGTCCTTTGATTAATATTAGCCTCAAAATTAAGTACGCATTATCTATTTATCAGGAGATACTGAGCTACATAATTTGCAAGACTTTGAAGGTGAGTGATACGAGCTTTCGGCATCCGCCCTGGAAAAGTTGATTCCGTTCCTTACTTGCAATTCCATACTTGTTCCTGTCTATGTGCCTGACTGTCTGTCTAATACTGAATGCGGCCACCCGACGACGACCGACTGACTCCGACTCGTTTACCGATTTAGATTGCTAATTGTATCACTGTAGATGACCTGTACTTAGGATACCTTTCATGTATTGACTTGATATTATAATATTCCAGTTATTATTAATATTGTACCCCGAGTCCGTTTTACTGATCCTGTTCACTGATCCTGTTTACTGATCCTGTTTACTGATCCTCATGAAATGCATTGCACGAAAACTGTTTTCGTGAAAAAGCAACCACACATTGTATTCTGAAAATTTGGAAAACCGTCCTGGTCGACATTGTCGACATACTGTTGTAAAGCGTTCTGCAGCGCTATCTTTTCGGGGCAATAATACTGACTGTACAGCCATTCAAACGGTCTGGATTTTATGAGTTGTGACGGGTCGTGCCTGTCATAAAAGCAACTCCACGTGCAGTCACGCTGCTACTAATGAGACCGCAACTTGATCCATTCGGTCTAGCCCAAGACAGTTACTATTTAGTACTGTAAATCTGGTACCTTTCATGTGATATGATCCTGACTGACTGATACCGGTTTCTTCACTGTTTAAAACTGTCTGATCAGCGTGTTGTGTTGGTTTGATGTACTGTTGCATTCATACGCATATATTCATGCATGCTAGATTATCCTCACTAAGTCCATGTGACTGACACTCTCCCTGTTTCAATAATCCTGCTCTCCCAGATTTTAAGCACGAAGAGAGGACTGGGTAGCTAGGCATACAGACGAACTTTGGCTGGTTTCCGCTGCTGACTTTGTAGTAGTGTGTTTTGACTTTCGAGTTATAAATTATAGTTGGTCTTGTAATGACTATTACTCTGAAATATTTAATATATCTATGTATTTGGATATTCGGCACAATCCTTGACGTCCGGACCTAACCGGGGCCTTACAATGTCGTTGGCAAATTTTGCCATTAGTGCACTTTGTCGTTGGAAACTTTGCCATTAACACACCATATTGGTGGCAAACTTTGTCACTAGCACACTATGCAGGTGGCAAGCTTTGCCAGTGACACACCATGCCTGAGACAAACTTTGTCACTGACACACTATGCCGATGTCAAACTTCGCCGGTGATAAATTATTGCCCAGGACAAATTTTGTTGATTTATTATATTAATAGACTTGATTTAGCAATTTCTTTATTTATTTATTTATAAAAAGGAACATGTGAGATGGAGGTTTTCTCATATATTGTGAAAATAACTAGATGACTTAATAGAAATACAATTAGACTATACTAAAGTTAGTAAGGTGATTAATTGATAAATAAGGTGATTATTAGTAAGTGAAATTTCTAAGAGTGTTTGGAGTAAAGAAGAGGGTCATAGGCAACTATTGAGTAAAATTTATTATTTTTTGGGAAAACATCCATTAAATATATCTTGATTTCATTTTTCTATCAATTTGTACAGAAATGTTTCCCTTGTCTTTTAGCATAATCTCAAATAAATCCTATTTTCCAACCATCAAAATCTCAAATAAATCCCTTTTCTCTTTCCCTTATAAACAATCTGACAAGATCACACGTATGTCATTGTTCTAGTATCTTCCACAAGCCAACAACTGCATAACATGCCAGACTTACAATACATTTTCTACCATCTCGGACTATTATTAGTCAATGTATCTTCATCTGATAAATGTTCATCACTTTCTATTGCACTCAACCATTACTTTATATCGCACTCTAGTATCGACCTCAACCGTCACTTGTTGTTTAAATTTAATTTTTCTATTAGTTTTTCAAAAAAAAATTAAAAATATATTATATAATTTACAAGAGAATTATAATTTTAAAAATTATAATTAATTACAAATATTAACATTACTTATAATTAAAAATGACAATTAACAAGAAAGCGGACAATATTTACATGAATTCTAAATTAAAATTTCACAATTCCTCAATATTCACGTAAACCCTAAATTTACTTTCTTAAATTGTTTTTTTTTAAATTTGATTATTTGTTTAATCTCCTAACTTTGGAGATTTTAATTATTGATTTTAATTTTTTTATTTAAAGATTTTAATATTTTTTAATAGGGATATTAAATATACGAAAAATATTTTTTAGTATAATATTTAAAAGTTATATTTAAATATAAGCGATGTAGGTGGTTAGATCAACACGTAACGCTACATCCCGTGCAACGCGAACGATACTTGTCAACATTTAATGTGAAATGTAGGAGATTATTCGATCTTCATCATTAAAATTTTAATTCAATAAATTAAAATGGGTGGTTAACGTTAATCAAGGCGACACCTTAATTAACGGTAGAAAATTAAAACTTACACCTTCATTTCTCATAAAATAAACATTAAAACTTACTAACAAAGAAAATTAAAATTAAATTATTATTATTCATCACACCACACTCGGCATCATCCTCATCCTTGAATCTGACTCCCAAAACATTAAACGGCCAGGATTGATTCTCCATTCCTTTGATAAATCCGAAACCAAAACCTCATTTTCTTCTTCAATCTACCTTCTCGAGATTCATTCACTCATTCACACTCATAGAATCTCTCTGCTTCTCAATTTTCATCGATTTGTAGTACTTCTTCAAAGTCTCTCATCAGTCATGGCAGATCACGATCAAATACACAAGGAAGAGGAGAAAAAGGAGGAGTCTTTCATGGAGAAACTTGCCGACAAAATCCACGGCTCTTCGTCTTCTTCTTCGGACTCTGACGATGACAAGAAGGATTCGTCGTCGTTGAAGAACAAGGTGTACCGCTTGTTCGGCAGAGAGAAGCCTGTTCACAAGGTTCTAGGCGGTGGTAAACGTATGTTATCTACTGCTATACCTAATTTCGTTTTGTTATTTTGCTAAGATCAGTGAAATGAACGGAACCCTTGTTACAAGTTTCAATTTTGGTTTGATTTTACCTTTTTCTGATCTTAGAGTTGCTACTGGAACCCTTGTGTGTCTTTCTTCTTCAATCTTCTTGATTTTTGAATTTGTTATTTTTTTAGTGCTATTTTTTTATGTTTAGAAGTTCTCATGAAGTTATTGGTAATGGTCGAAATGCTTTTACTTCCTTCATTTTTGGGATGTGCGAGATTTCTAGATTCACTTATCTTTCTCCACTTTTTATGCATATAGTATAATATATTCTGTTATTTCCAAGATTTAGTATTTGTTGTTACTTGTTAATCAAGGATTTGGTTGTGAGCTGTGGCTTCTAAACTTAGAGTTCAACTGGATCATACTTTCAGGTGCATTCTATGTATGTGGTAGTGGTTCGATTGTCAAAATGATAATTTTTCTATTTTAAGGCTCATGTAAATGATTCTCATTATGTTGAGGAAAGACTCCATTTACTAGAATTTAGCGAGTACTGATAAACCGGTTGCCTCGTGTATTCAGTGTTTATGGTCATGTACTTTTAAACCTGTTGCCTTCTGTAAGTATGATGAATGTTGAGCACAGAAAGTTACAAGAAATAGCTAGAGATAGAACAACCATTTAGTTTTAGGAATTACTTGAACCTGAAATTGTATATGAAGTATAATTTGAATGCTCTATTTGATCAGCTGCTGATGTGCTCCTATGGAAGGATAAGAAGCTTTCCGGTGGACTGCTCGCTGGAGCTACTGCTATCTGGGTCTTGTTTGATGTGCTGGAATATCATTTGCTTACTTTATTTTGTCACGTTATGATCCTTGGGCTGGCTATTCTTTTCGTGTGGTCTAATGCTACCCACTTCATCAACAAGTGAGCCGTCCTTACTGTCCTACTTTGTGCTCTCTGGTGTGATGCGATGCTTGTGTAATTTTGTTTAGTGAACTCATAATAATCACTGTTGTTTAATTGTAGATCTCCTCCTCGCATTCCTGAAGTCTGTATCCCGGAAGAGCCTGTTCACAAGATTGCTTCAGAATTAAGGAGTGACATCAATCTTGGGTTCACAACGCTGAGGGAAATTGCGTCTGGAAGAGATTTGAAGAAGTTCCTTGGGGTATGTTGCTTTATCTCATGTTAATTGTAATTTTAGTAGTTGTGTATCTTCTCACTGAACTGGTACGTAGGTCTTGAGATATGATGTAACCATGATAGGTATCTTCTCACTGAAGTGGTAGGTACTTGGTTAGTTGTTTTGTTTCCATAACTAAGTTACAAGGTTGTACTATTATTTTAGTTCTTGCAATATGACATAACCAGTTATAATTCCGTGCTTGCTTATTCTCAACCTGAATATGCCCCCCCCCCCTCCCCCCTCCCGAACCCTTGAACACCACAATTTTGGAAGAGCAGTCCGGTTTAGCTTACAAGATTTTCCCAATGCATGGTCAATTGTCTGGCCGTTTGACTTTTCATTGAATATCTCATAATAATTTCCCTTCTTAAGCTGGTTAGTAAAAATGCATCTGATTATCTTCAGGCTTCTCTCCCAAGTTAAACTTCATACTTTTGCACCTTGCTTGTGGAGGAGCATCCCTGATTAAGTGAAACATTCTTCTTATCTTATTTATTGAAGCACACCTTTGCACCACGACTTTGATCCACAAAAATAAAACTGCACATCTCCATCTCCTGAAGTCTTGTAACATGTGATCTGTAAGAAAAGTTTGCCTTTTGACTTCATAGATAGTATTATTAATCCCTTAATCCGCTATTGTATGCTGTCTTGAGTACAGGTTATTGCTGGATTATGGGTACTGTCAATTCTAGGAAGCTGCACTGACTTCTTGACACTGGTCTACACAGGTAATGTACCAATGCTTTAGATATAGATGTCAAGAGGTCATTGAATTTCTGTGTCGCATGTTGACACATCTTAACTGTTTTATTAGTTACTGTGGGTCTGTTCACTGTGCCTCTCATCTACAACAAGTATGAAGACCAAGTGGACTCTTTTGCCGAGAAAGCAATGGCTGAGCTCAAGAAACAGTACGCCGTACTGGATGCTAAAGTGTTGTGCAAGATCCCAAGAGGCCCTTTGAAAAACAAGAAGAAGGATTAGATGCCTGCTATGCACATCGTCGCTTGTAGTTGATCAAATTTGTTGTGCAAATGTTTATTATGTGGTTGTCGATAACTGCCATGGTTGTCGAACTAGTATATAGGTGTCTGGTAGCATCTAGGTTTGTCTCCGGCATGAATCCAGTATCACTGTTATATTAAACATATTAATGTTGTTACTCGTTGGTATAGTTCTCGAATGATGGTTTGGATTTTATCCAATTTGTTATAAGCTGTCAAGGTCTGATTATTCTGATCGCATTCTTTGCTTTGCATTGGTATTCTACGTCATCAGTTTCTAGCTAAGTTTTAAAAGCCGGATTGGACAATTGAGTCACTCACCCCCTAAAAAGGGCAATTGGGATTGGACCGGTTGGGTTGTTTTTGAACCGTTTGAATCGGTATGATGTCATATATAATATTATAAATATTTTATATACATATATAGGTTCAAAATTAATCAATTGGTCAACAAAATTAAAAATTCAATTTGATCGGGTGTTATTATAATGTATGAAATTGGGCAATATAAAATTGAAGTACTTAAATTGAAATAAAAACATTGTAGTGGGCCTAAAATATCCTTTTTCCGTTAAATTTAATCTATTTACGTTTAATTTACTAGGGTTGGATCTTCTTTATATTTTTTCAATTGTACCCGATTTTCCTATAGAAGTCTTTTAAAGAGTTTTATCCTCATATAAGTATTAATAAATAATTTATTCTAGAGTATTTACCTATTTTAGAAAATAAGGGGTTTAATCTTTTATAAAGTAGTATTTTAAGTTTAATAAATATTAGTATAACTAGATAGTATTTGTCCGTTTTAGGAGGCTATGTAGTAAAAGTAGAATGTTGAATAAATTAGGCTTTTTCATTTCTCACTTGTTTGACATTCTTTTCCATTCCATAGTTTCTAATTGTACCCCCTTGCAGATACGTACTTTTTCTTCATCCCCAATTCAATTGTCATCTCCTTCCTCGAATTGCCGGTTCGGTCCGGCTTCCGGCTCAAACGATTTTCCGAAAAACGGTTATTTGCAGTTTTGCAGTCGAACCGGTCAGCCGGCCAGCCCGATCCAGTTTTCAAAACATAGGTTTCTAGTATGCATCGACTGGTTCCTTGTCTACTCTTTCCTCGTTATTTATGAGGTTATTAGCAAGTGACTTTATTCTATGTTCCAGTACAGAGTAGAAACACTTTGTTGAAGAATAATATGGAGAACTTGCAACTCTGTGTTAACTAGTAACGTGGTATAAGAAGCAAGTCATATGAAATGCAAACAATTCAGTGAAGTTATTACAGAACAGCTAAAGTATAGGTCAGGTCATCATTATAACTCCATACTAACTAAAATTTCCAACCTTTCAGTACAACATTTTCAAATCCAACTACCACAGCTGAATCATCTTACAAGAAATAAGAGAGTTGTTCTTTCTTCCTTGAACCACCTTCTCCATACGAGTCATTCCACTGCTTCAGCTCTGTCATTATGGATCCTTCAGCTGCAAAACTAGCTGCAACCTGCACCATTCAATGGATTTATTGCTGAACTGCATGTACTGTATTGTATTAAAACCAAGACTACTAGTAAGTAAAGACAGAAACAAATTGACTAGTAAAACAATATTAGTTGTGGATAACGCTCACAGATTGTAATGTATAGTGAAATATTTGCATTAACAGTGACGGTATTGGCCAACAAGATAAGTTTGCTCAAAATCTCACATACTATATGACTAAAGAGAAGGGCTTTCGAAGAAGGGAATCGCCTCAGCATATGTTTTCATCAGAGATGCATGTCCGAACCAGGTATAAACAGTTAAAACACAAGTTACGTATACACTGTAGCAGCTACCAATTGTATCCCAACTCACTATTCACACCTTATAGTTAGGGGAAAGACCATTTGTGGAGCCCCCTAAAATATCATAATCCTTAACTTGCCTAGACCTTGTGCCGGAAGATGATTAACACATGTAGCATATGGATGTGGGCAATATGAAGAGGTAAGGATATTCTGAATGTCATACACCATAGGAAATCATTGGTGTTTATTTAGCCAAGAACGCAAATTATACAACATTTAGACCTGATATTTTGCATCCATACCTACTCGGCTACTCCCCTGATGAAAATGACACTGTTTTGCTTACTTACAAAAGTAACTTCAGATGCAAAAAATGTGAGCTTCTTGATGCTAAATTTCATTTACAAAATGTTTCCCCAAATTTCATACCAAACACGAGGAGGTTTGTTTTTAGAGTGTCATGTCATAAACTAGAGTACTAGAAAACTTGGTCCTTAGCAATGAACTGAACTGAATGACTTTCAACTACGTGGCCTAGCATGTTGCATATATTTCGAGGGTTAAAAAGAGAAGACAGCATTTTACCTGAGATTTGGCTTCTTTAAAATCTGCCATGTTCAGAGGTCTGATAGTGATCACCCTTTCTTTCTTATCTTCTGTACCCAAAAGCTCTCCCGTCTCTTTTACTGCCTCGGCTTTTTGCTTTTTCTCCTGGTAAACAGAAAGCAAAGAACCAGAAATTTGAAAATTTGAATAAATAAACCTAGTAACATTGATAATCATGCTAAATGCGTGCCTGATCTTTCAGCCTCTCTTGCTGTATTAACTCTCGAACTGGTCGATAAGCAGCAGTGATGCACAAGTTCTGTTGCAACAATTTCATTAAGCACTGGCACCTATGATTAAATATGCTAAAACTAAGAGTGGTTAAAAGAGACCTTTAGATCACTTCCAGTAAATCCTTCTGTCAGATTAGCAAGCTCTATGTAGTCTAAATTGTGCTCAACTTTCTCTTTTGACAAGAGTGTCCTTAAGATCTTCTCTCGGTTCTCCTTAGATGGTAAACCAACCAGGATTCTGCAGTAATAAACTCTTTGTTAGCTGCCACTCAACAGGGATTTGGTGAAGGACAAATCTAGATGCACTCTTATATGTAGAGCACTGTATAACCCAAATCATTGCGCCTAGAAAAATTAAAAAATTACCTTCTTTCAAAGCGTCGAATGATTGCTTCATCAAGGTCAAATGGCCTATTTGTTGCAGCAAGAACCAGTATTCTTTCACCAGGCTTTGTCAACAAGCCATCCCAGTGAGTCATAAATTCATTCTTTATCTTTCGCATGGCCTCATGCTCCCCAGCTCTAGTCCGTTGACCTAGCATGCTATCAACTTCATCGACAAAAATGATAGTAGGGGACACCTTGGCAGCAAGAGTGAACAAGGCTCTCACATTCTTTTCATCTTCACCAAACCACTTAGAAGTAATTGTAGACATTGAAACATTTATAAAACTTGCTCCAGCCTCATTCGCTATGGCTTTTGCCAGCATAGTCTTCCCAGTACCAGGAGGACCAAAAAGCAGTATTCCTCTGCAAGGCTTCAAAAGTCCGCCTTCAAAAAGGTCCGGTCTTCTAAGAGGAAGCATGACTAATTCCTGAAGAGATTCCTTAATATCATCTAAGGCACCAATATCAGCAAATGTCACACCAATTTCACTTGCCGGTATAACTTCTGGTCTAATGCGCTTTTCAAACTCATTATCAGGAGGAATTTCCTGGAAGATCAAAAGACAGAGAAAGAGATTGCATGAGGAAATGATGGAAAACAGAACACAGAAAGAGAAGTGCAATGTAACCATTAGAGCATGATTGTAGTCTCTATTCTCATATTATCAGTATCACAAGAACACAGAGAGAGAACTGCAATGGATCGTATACTGGTACAATCTCGTGAGGTCTATTCTATGAGAAAGTGATACTACAGATAAAATAGTCAGACATCGCAAATGTAGGGACAAATAGCCTTACAGGAACTTTTGGAACTGGGGGATCATCAGTTTTGTTTTCTGTTCCACCTGCTCCAGGTTTAGTTTCAGGCTTGGGGTCTGCGGTTTTGACATCCGGTATGCCCTGTAACATATACGCATGTGTAATAGATGGATAATCAGACTGATAAAATGTAAGAAGTTCACAGCGTTTGCAAAATTTATGCTAATTGGTGCAATCAGAGTCATCGCGCAGAAGTCTAAGAATATGACTTGTTGAACGACAATTTTTAGGCTCTTGTAAGTTGTAATTTCTCTACCTGTGGCTTTTCACCTTGGGCTTCAAGTTTCAAAGTATCCTTTCCAGTAAACTTGCCTTCGTGAAATATACCCAACCCGTGGGACAAACTAATCCACAGACAACAAATTATGTCAGCATTTAACAACCAGCTTTCACTAATACAAGAAAAACAAAGTTAAAAAGGAAAGAGTCATTCACCTCGTTGATGAAACAACGAGTCTCCCGTTTCTATATTCGGGTTCCTTGGTGTTCATCAGATGGTACGAGATAGCTGATACCACAATTTCTTCTATATAATTGCTAAGAACTATTGTGTCAGACAAACAAATCGAACCAAGATCATCACAGTCAAGGTCATTAGCAGCAAGAACTTCGGATATGTGGTTCCTGTTATCCTGGTATTGTATCATCTTCATATCCTCCTCCAGCTGATTCTTCCAGCTTACCAGATGGTTCTCATCATCTGGGGGTCTGATCTCAATGTTGTAAGGAAATACGGCAGAAATCTTTTCATCAACTAATCTGTAATCATTTTCAGGGTCTACAACCCTTGAACCGAGAATCAGTATGGGGCCCGATAACTTCTTCAGCATCTTCTGGAACAATATATACAATCTTTGTGATCTGCAGAGCAGTTTCTCGACATCCCTTAAATAAAGCACAACAGGACTAGTTCTTGACACTTTCACAAGAACCTGTACATTTGATGAATGCTGTGTAAGAAGATCATCTATCAGAATCTGACATGTAGCTGCAAGACAATTGTTACCTTGTAAAGTGTCTGTATAAATAGCTTGTCATCAAAACACAAGCTGCTTGAACGCTTCAGTGTCGCTGAGATGTTAAAAATTCAAGATAAGCAGGCAAACTACATAAACAGTAGGGCATCATCTATTATTCAGAAAGCACTTTGCAAACTAAAATATGACGACAATGCCCCTGGAACGAATAGTATGATGGAAAACACTATGACCATCCAACTTGAGCATCGCAACTTATTGCGTTTCTTCATTTCAATGTAAGTAAACAAGAATAATTGAGCTTAATTGGGCTCTATGTATTATTCTCTATGTAATACACCATAAGCACGGCCTTTTCATGACAAAAAAAACCATATCTGCTGTCAATAATTTTTAATCATTCAAGACCTGAGGTTGCTGGTGTACTGGTTGAAGCAAGATTTAGGATGTTCGCTGCAGCTGATGCATTTCTTCGCAGCTTGGCAGGATTTGGACCATCCAGGGCCCTGCACAGTAGATTCCCGGATAACTAGTATATATATATATAAATAGAAAGACTAGTACAAATTCAAGAAACATAGAAGATATTCACCCACTTTGATGGAAGATCAACCCCACTGCTCTGCCTACGTAGTGAGCCTGCAGCTGCACAATAAGTACATATTAAAGGTTGGAGGAGTATGTGCACTTTGTTGGGAATGGGGTTGGGGGGGGGTGTTTTTACTTTCAGTATGAAGGCACTGCATAAAGCCACATAAATTCAATAATGGACCGAAAATTAGTTAACAATGATTTATGCAAAAGAAAGAAAGAAAAGGATGAAGCATTAAGCAAAGGAGTACTAAAATTTCCAAGTTTGAGCACTCTTCATTTTCACAACTCAAAAGATCCGGGCAAAATACATTTTTGGTCTCGAAGTTTGGGGGTCTGGCACGCACAATACAACGTTTGCTCTTGCCAGCAATTTAGTCCTGATTTCTGACCATTTTAGTCTTTTGATCGAAAAATCGATCATTGACCATGTTAACTTTATTTTTGTTATTTACTCTCTATTTTATTTTTATGAATTAAAATTAGATTTTTTATTTTTATTTTTTTCTAGTATTAGGTGGCATGCAGGTAGAAGTTCAACATAGTCAAACACTCTCTTTCAATTTGGACCTCTCTTTCAATTTGGACTTCTACCTGCATGCCACCTAATACTAGAAAAAAATAAAAATAAAAAATCTAATTTTAATTCATAAAAATAAAATAGAGAGTAAATAACAAAAATAATTTCTTCAACTCTAACGGATATATAATCGACCATTTTCTCATTTTTTAATTGTAATTCTTCAACTCTAACGAATATATAATCGATCTTTTTCTCGTTTATTCTTATTGTAATTCTAATTAAGTTTTGTTATATTATTTACAAAAATAGTTTCTTCAGCTCTAACGGATATATAATCGACCGTTTCTCATTTTTTTATTGTAATTCTTGAACTCTAACGAATATATAATCGACCATTTTCTCATTTTTTTTAAAATTATAATTCTAATTGAGTTTTGTTTCATTATTTACTCTATATTTTGTTTTTTGAATTAAAATCAGATTTTTTATTTTTATTCTTTTAACATTAGGTAGAAGTTCAAATTGAGAGAGATTATTTGACCTGACACCTTAGTAGGGAAGTTCAAATTGAGAGAGATATGACCATGTTAGACACCTCAGCAGTCAACATGATCAATAGTTGATTTTTCGACCAAAAGACTAAAACTGCCCGAAATTATGAAATAAAGGACTAAATATGTCGGCAAGAGCAAATGATGTAATGTGCGTGTCAGGCCCCCCAAACTTTGGGACCGAAAATGCCTTTCTCCCCAAAAGATCCTCTCGAATATGGGCCGTAATATAGTAAAAGAGGAGATCCTTATCAGGCTTTGCCAGTTGCCACTGTGTAATGGACAGAAACACTCACAATGAACACAAAAATGACACAGTAGATTTATGCAACTGGATTGCAGAATCATTCTACTAATAAAAGCTAGTACTCCATCCAATCATACCTTTGGTTTCCTCCATTGGTGGATATAAGGAAAAAGACCCAAATAATCCTGACATTCTGCTCAGTGTTGATTCAGATATTGACCTTTTGAAAGACTACACAGTAAAGATATTTGTATCAGAACGTACGGAACGACAAAATCTAAGCTTAACACTGTAAATGACTGATAAGAAACCTAGTTGCTTCCCAGTATACTTTATTCTGCCAGCGATAGTCATGTTTGTTAACTTACTGTTTCTTTACCAGAACTTCCGTACTTGCTCTGGATCTGTGCAAAACAAAACATCAAAACACTTAGTGGACACATATGCTAATAAGGTCCGTACGAAGTAGGGGGCAACCACAACTCACCTTCAGAGAAAAATCAGTCACGTCTAGCAACAGCAGCTTGGCTTCAAAATAATGAGCTAAAGCTTTAGCTAGCACTTGCTGATAGGTTTCTGATGCAACAAGAACGATCAGTCACATGCGATGAACGCCATCAAATGAACATCACCAAAACATTACCATCTTACCAGCTGGGCCAGAGAGCAAAATTGTTTGACTCGCTGGAGACAGATTCCTTGTGTGCTTACTCAAATCGCCTTTCCTCAAATGAACGAAAGCTGCACTTGTTAACAAGACCCTCGTCTGTTCACTGCCATTTTAATGCACAAAAATAATATCAATGTAGCCACACGATAAAGCTCCATTGCAACACAAATCGTCGAACGACTATGCTTCTTTACATCAACTGACGATATGGCAAAGTTTTCAAATAAATGGTCTAGATGTCCGCATGTGATTGTCATATACAGTATACATTTAGGATTCATAAGGCTGGCTTCAGAGAATGTGGTGTATTTTCACTTGAATTTTGAAACTGGTATTCACCGAAATACGATGCACCTTTAGAATTAGTGTTGTCAAGGGTTGTATGTGGAAGTTGTTAGTTGGTATGCTTGAAGATTATCACCATTGTATCATGTAAAAGTTTATCAATAATATTTTCGCCAATTCAAAAAAATTGTAAAGCCTATCTCATTTGCTAAGATTGTATACAGGACACCAAAACAAGTCTGACTGGTAATGAAAACCAAGAACATAACATCCACCAACCGGATAATGAGATAAGCAAAAAGGGGGAGTCATTTAACACTAGACACCAAGGTTTCGAATTTGAATTTTTATACTTGAAAAAGTTTTTAAACTTTGTTCCATTTTTAGCAAGTCGACCTTCTTGAATTTCTAATTAGGTCCCTGAGAGCACTTTTTGTAGGAATTGTAAAAATTCCCAAAAAATCTATTTCAAATCCCCTTTGTGTGATTGAATGGAAGTTGAGGGATCTATTTTTTGTGAGGTCTACAAAACTAAAACAATGAGCAAATCAAGTTTGAGACCTCCTCATCTTTACTCAATAGAATAGGAAGATCCTTAATTTTGGTGGGTCGTGTCCAATATAGGAGACCTTAGGTTTGAGTGTTTTTTTTTTTAGAAATTTACTATTTTATCTCAAATATAGAGTAAACATGATTTTTATAATTCCTAAAAAAAAAAGTGCTCTGATATTATTTATTCAGAAACAAAAAGGTTTGTAGCTTGCAAATTGCAACCTGATCTAGCATTCACATTATCGTAATTAACATGTTTGGTATTGCCTAAAATCAAGAAAACATTTGTCAAAATACACGTGGTTGTTTGGTACGTAACACATTAAATCCAATAAAATCTGATTACAAACACCTGAATGTCATGATTTTAATCGATTTCGGCCAATAAAAATCCCCCCCTGAACATTGCAACTAGCGATCTGCCCTAAAGTTTTTATCTACATGCTGGCTAGCCCCTAAAAGTTCGAACCGTTGCGATCTGCCCCGAACTTCCAAAATGAGTGCGATTTGTCCCGAATAACAAAGCATCCAAAATTAAATAAGCGCAAATCGCACAACAACTAAATGCTTGGGACAAATGACAAGATTCCAAACTTTAGGTTGCACAAATTGGGTGTAAAATGGGAAGTAGGAAAGTGAAAGGATGAGTTAGCAAAGAAAAAGGCAAAATACCTCAAATAGTAGGGAAATTGATCAAAGGTTACGTTACTATCCCTTCCATTGGTAATAAGGCTCAACATCTCCTGCTCCATCGCCTGAGAGTTAACTCCAGCATTGTTTACAGATTGCGATCCAGACGCCAACCCGATCCCCACTCCCACTCCGATCCCCACTCCTAATGCCGACATCAACACATGTTTCGACTCCATTTTCTTTTCTTTTTTTACGATATACTTCTACTCTTTTTTTTTTTATTTATTGTTCTGTTTGCTGAGTGATTGTATGATCTACAAGTATATCTGAAACGCCGGTGAGCGGTGTTTCGCAAGGACGGTGGTGGTGGTAATGGATAACCACAGACAGAGAAAGAAAGAGAGGCTTTCTTTTTCCTATTTTTTTTGTTTTTTTGTTTTGTTTTGTTTTGTTTTGAGGTTAGATGAAAATGATATTCTCTGTTGGATAATAGAGCAGGCAGCAACAACAACAAAACAGAGAAAGAGAGAGAGAGAGAATGGCGAGCAGTTTACTGACTTCCCGCTTTATGAGGCGAGTAAGGCATTGGTTTGTGTCTTTCTGAGATTCAAACATGTGGCACTCTCTTCGGTCCCACGTCTTTTCTATTCTCTGCTTCGTCTTCTCTATAATTATCTGTACATTATCAACTTTCTCTACGACTGCTCTTGTTTTGCTTACTATAAATGGCCTTCCATCTTATCTTTACATTTCCAAAATATATATATGCCATGCTACATCATTCTACTTTAACCATATCGCTGAATGGGTCAGATGGAGGTTGTACGTGTAGATCATAATTTTTGGAAATTTTCATTTTTTTTAACAATTATATTATTACGTCAAAATAAAATTTATATATTTACGGTTGAGTAATAAAATAATATTCATATATTTAGGGTTGACAACGTTCAAACCCAGAACCTGCCACTCCATATGTCGACAAATAATCAAAAAGACATACTAAAAGCCATAACTAGAACTATATGCCAATTGTTGTAGGAATGTAGTAGCTCTCGTCGATCGACAATGATAGAAGATATAAGATGGTGCAATGGAATGGAGCTGGAGTGACAATGAGGAGGTGCAGGGTTCGAATTCTGATGGAGTCATAAGGAAATGTTGGTATAGAATTATAGTAGTTGTATGACGTTTAAAAAAAACAATGTCGAATCGTCTGCACAATCGACATATTAGTGACAACGATATTCGAATGCCACTATTGGAACAAGATTGCATTATAAACACCCTAGATCTGATACACAACCTCTACCAGCAGGGTTCCGAAGATGGCAACTCGGCTCCCATTTCCCCATGTGCAAGTACGGAGCCACCATATGAAAGACTGCCAATCTGCACTGGTCGGATGGGTGGTGATGCGATCATTAAGTATTTAATTTGAACAATTTAAAAGTAAATTTATTTTATATTTAAGTAACTTATCAATATTTGTGCCAATGTTATATTTACAGAGTTGTAGGAATCAACGAGCAGAGTTATGATATTTTTTAGCACGTGTCGTCGTTATTTATAATTATTTTGATTTATAATGAGATGTACCCTAAGAACATTTGTGTGTGCATAATATTATATTATTTTAGTATTTTATTATAAAATAAAATTTTAAATATAAAAAACTTAAATTTACTTATATAAAAGTCAAAATCACAAAAATGATTGAAGTTACATTATGTGGAATTGAAGTGATCGTGGCAAACGGCTAGGATAATGTGAAGTCCATAGAATAGGGTGGGTAGTGGTACAGAAACCATTATGGTGTGGAGATGATAGTACCCATGGGACGTGGAAGTGAGCAGCGAATCAGAATTAGCGAAGTGTGCTGCAGCAGGTGCGCCGAGAGACTCAACCAATCGACTTGTAGCAGTTCAACAAGGTGTCCACAGATATTTTTTCTTCTAAATCGACGATCACTGCCCTTTTGTCTACTATTCAATCTTATTATACTTTAAAAACCTTTAGGCCCATCACCCTGTATATGTCTCCATATACTTTTTCCTTAATATAATTTTAATGCATTACTTATATATATTTAGGATAGGTCAAATGCACAATTTATAGTAAAAAACAAATAGTTTTTGAATGAAATTGAGGAAGTAATATTACTTGTTGATTTTTCTGTATCAGAATATCACTATAACATTTCTACTGCCACAATTATATTACAACAAATCTACTTATATCATATCATATATTAACAATTATATATAATCATTACACATCAACTCGATCTATTATGATACTAACATATACAAAAACACGAATTCAATTTCAATATGAATTAAATTCATAACCTCTAAAATTATAATATTTCAACTTAAAGAATTCACAATTCAGAAAATAATTGTTGAACATATCAACTTAGTAATTTATAATCTTATACACTGTATATACATGTTGTCAAGGCCCACAGCCTACTTGGAATTGGACCTAAACTTAGACTGCACAATGTGGTGTAGTTGTGCACATCCGTCGTGGTCCTTCGACCGCGCCACGAACGATTTTGTAGCACTGTGGTGTGGTTGTCGATCGGTTATGGGAAGGAGTAGCTCGATCGGTTGCCCACCGACCGATTGAGTTACCTGTTTTAGATCCCTTTTTTTATATTTCATATTTTTTAAATTATTTTATTATTTAAAAAGTATAAAAATTATACCGTCGTGTATATTTTTTCGAGATCTACAAAACGAGACGCGTGAAGATATATTTTCTTATAAATGTCACCCTTTGTTCGTATACGTTCATAGTTTGTACTATTACACTATTCTACTCGTATTTTCAATAAAAACGTCTATTTTCGCTCCAAATATTCAATATTCACATTAATATAACTATAAACAAAAATTTTAAAAACTAAAAATTGCGGCAACCGCTCCACGACCGGTCGCCACAGTACGAAAATCGGTCGTTGCGACATCGGTTGCTCCGCAACCGCTCGCCACGATCGATTTTCGCCATCACCACATCGGACAGTCTTAGTGAATTATGGTTACAAGAAAAAATGTAGAAAGTAAAACATATGGATAGTAAGTTAATTTTTTTCTAACAAAAAATGCATATTAACTAGATTAATCAAAAAAGTACAACTTGATTCGGTGGTGAATTATAATGTCCAAAGCACTAAAAGGCTGAGATACATATCTTGTTGGTATGATAATGTCCACTTTGACTGGAGATACATATCTTGTTGGTATGATAATGATAATTATTTCAACTATGTATCTCGAAAATTGTGAATGGTAGTTATAACTAACATTCCCCTTTGTGAAATAAATGTTTGGCACTTGATATTGTTGTTGCGAAATCTCTAATTTGAGCATTTCTTATTCCATTTGAATTTCCAGCCAACTAAAATGCATGAAATCTTATATATTATACATCAATTCGGCTTACGTTTATATAATATACACAAATGAGTTGTTCTAACTGGACTTGGTTTATCATTACGTGTGATTAGTTGGACAAATAATCTGTAAAACAGTTTAATAGAGCATAGAAGAAACAAAAAGTTATGCATAAAAAACATAAGAGTGTTTATAAGTTGAAATGAACAAAATTGCATTTTTGAAGTCGTTTTATAAGGTTCAAAACTCCATTGAAATTCAATTTTTATTTTATTTTTCTAAAATCTCTACTATGAAAAAAGGAAACTACCCAAAGATAGTTGTTACACCAATTAATTCAATTTTGACCAATTGAATTAATTTTGACTCTAAATTTTTCATCTAAAATAAAGTTAAAAGAAAAGGAAAAGAAGAAGAAGGAGGTTGTTACACATATCTCCCACTACTTCAACAAATTTATATCTTTATTAATAATTTATATAACATATACATTATAATTGAATTTATAATTAACTAAGTACAAGCATATTTAATTTTAATATGAGATACGCCTTGTTTGACACGTGAATTATTACGTGCATAATTTTACTAGTATATTATAACAGTGTTTAGAAATCGTAATTAATAAAATTGCACATTTAGAGGTTGTTTTACAATTTAAGTTTAATTAAGAGAGAAAAATGAATTTGATATGGAATGATTCAAACATGGTCAAAACTCAAGAGTGGTCTCTTTTTATAGATTTCTAAAAGACTAACCCGTTGGTGATTTTTATTTATTTTTTACTTTTTTATTTTTCGAGTTATTCATGTTAGAAATTTGACAAAACAAAAAAAGTTTTAAAAACAAATGAAAAAATCGCATGTGATGTTGCTTTCATATGTTGGGAGACGGTTTGTCTGTTAATTGGTATTTTTGTAATTAATTGTCCATGGCAAGGTTATGTTGCCCACTTCAATTTTCATCTGAAATTCTCAAATTGAGCATTGGCAAATACCTACCCTCCCCATGGTATTTCAAGTCCACTACAAGATAAGGACCCAATGCAAGAGGAATTTCGAAATGCCTAGCTAGTCCAACTGACCACTCAAATGCATTCAAACAAGGTAATTGAGTGAATTTGAGCTTAAATCCACCAAATACTCCATATCAAACGTGCCCTAAAATAGATTTTTCCCGAAAGCTTAACTACACCATATTTACACTGGAAAACACAACTAACCAACCCAAACAACTCTAAACTTGTCTGAAACAAAACTGGAGATTGACTAATAACTAAACTTAAACTCTTCAATGGAGGGGATTTCCAAACACCTAACCTGTTGGGCCGGCTAAATATCAACCAAACGGGGTATTTTCTTCAAAACACCTCCAAAATACCCCGTATCAAACACGCACTTAATATTATCTATTATTCGGAAAGTGGCATTGAACCATTGAAGTGTACATACACACAACTTGGATCACTTGTTCACCCAGCAGCCCATACTAAAAGTGTACATGATATTGATTTTCAAAAGTATTTTTCTATTCGAAAATTTTCTCTCCTTAAAATCAATTACAAATACCTCACAATAGTCATTTATAATACTAGTATTATCGACACATTTTTACTCTTGCTTTTGAATATTTCCAAACGAAAATAGTTTGTACACATGAATTATATTGTACAATAATGCAATCACCGATAGAAACGGCCCAATGCCACATACAAAAATTTCAAAATAGGCACCAAGTCATAATATACACTATAATATTGAAAATAGAAGTTTCATAATAAAATAATTTATCGATTTTATATGAAATAAAATATCAATTTACGTATACGGGGCTGATTGGTATAGAATTTGAATGAGCTTTTGGATGGATTTTAGTGTAATTATATTTGAAATGGAATTGAAATGGGATATTTCAAATGTATTTTAGACTAAATCATTATTCATCAAATCAAATGGTCCGATTACAATTCCATTCCAAACGGCCCTTAAACTTTCAACGCTTGAGCAGCCTTGGGTATTCTATCATGATCGTGCAGGACCATTAGAAAAGAAGTGCAACTTGCTTAATGTGCCAACTCCAAACAAGTACATTATACATGGACCAAGTCTCTAGTTAAGTTTATTCCTAGTTGAAACTTAACTAGTTGTCCACTACTCCACTCAATAAAAGTGAAGGAAAGAGAAGTCAAGTTGACTTTTCAATACTTATATTTATCAATGACCATAATTTGATCGATCCACATCACTCATAACATAATATAATGTCCATTAGAAACAGATCAAGAATTGAAATAGCAAACTCCACAATGAACCACAACCAAGACAACACATGGAATGCTCAAATTGAGATTGAAATAGAGAAACAAGAAGAAGAAAACAAGAATCAGGAGCAGAGAACAAGAAACCTGGAATCCAAAACACTCCAGAATGTTAACCTCTACTTCATCTTTCAAGCAATCATCCTTGTCTCCACATCCTCCACAAACGGTACCTGCAGCAACTGGTGGATTCCGATCACGCTTTCCCTCTTCGTCATGGTCACCAACTTCTCCAGCTTATGTTCATCCATGTCCAAAGTGTTGAGGTCAAGAGAAGAGCTTGATCAGAAAGTGTCTGACCTTGAACTCATGAAGATGTACCGGATGACAAAGGATCAAGTTGGTCAAGTTTTGCCAGGAACGCCCTTGAAAGTTCAAGGTGGAGAGGTCATGAGGCCGAACGTGGGCTTGCTGACCACGTGGAAGCGTCGCGTTTTGGCCTACTTGTCCATCGGGACGTTCCTTGGGTTCAGCGCGTTGTTGATGTCTGGTTGTTATAGAATGCTTTGTCATCCAGGTCATAGCAAGTGTGTCAATGTATGTTAATTGTTTGATTTTTGTGTAGAAAAAACACATGTAAAATTTCACAAAAGATCTGTTTGGTATATTTAGTCAGATTGTACTCTAAGCGCACGCAGCGGAATTTCAAAAAATTTAGACCAACATGATAACAATAATTTAACGTGCTTGAAATAACTGAAATCATACTTTGATAGCAATTCCAATTCGCAGCTGTCAGCGTGTAACACGGGTCATTAAAGTCCAGCAACTAGTCAATCTCCTGCTTCGTATAATCAACAGCTTCGAGATCCTCTCCAAGCAAATCTCAATCCTCGTGCGAATCGAGATTGTTTGTTTCTATTCAAACATTGGTATTCACAAGAGTTTATTTTTACCAAGAAGAACGTTAGGATGTTCTTGTGTTTGGATGTTAAGAGGTGTTTTTAGAAGAATTAATCAAATTATTCTTCACTGTTTTTGTCTCTTGTGGAATATTTTGTTTTCTCATAAAAATATATTATGTTGTGTGCATCTTCCCAATTGATACACTGCACAATCTTATTCACTGGATAGTGTTGAAATATGAAAAAAGAAAAAATAAAGCAGGAGAAATAGTACATAAAGTAGGAGAAATATTTTTTATTTAGATGATGAGAAAATTTAGTTGAGACGGAACAAAATTGAATATAAAAAGATCAGTCATTCATTCACAACCACTGATTAAAGATTCCTCGAAAAGTTAAGGGTTAGTAAATTCTTTTAGAAATTGAATGAATTCGGTATTATATATACATGAGGAAGCAAAGATAAAGCTGGGATTAGGGGTGAGCATATAATCCACTCGACCGACCCGCCCCCGCAAACCGCCCGCATCTCACTCACATCCGTCGGTTATTTTTTTTATAAAACATTATAGTGGTTGAATTTTTTATAACCTGCCATCGGTGGGTGGTGAGTTGGTTGAGTGCAATCCGCAACCCACCCGCCATAGTTTACATAACAAAAAAATTATATATATGTATCATAAATTAATTGTCATATAAACGAATATATAGATATATATATATATATATATATATAATAAATTAATAATAATAAAATTAAAGTTATTTCATGTATATATGTGAAGATGGTACTCTACCATTTTACTTGATTTTAAATATTTTGTTAATTTAATAAATTATAATATATTTTAATCGATGAAGTATTTCACTCACCAATTCGCCCGCCACGCACCTGCCATTATAATCACCCGAACCATCATGAGTTGGAAAATTATTCCACCCTTCATGATCGAACAAAAGATCACCCGCCATAGATGGGTTGGATTAATTTTTTGTTAAAACTCGTCAACACCCGCCCGCACTCACCCGTAACTAGGAAAGTGGGTATTCTAATATGAGTTTATTTCTAAATATAGTTTCGTATAAATTTATATTATCTTTAAGGAAAACTCTCCTGCAAGTCCGGAATGTACTGAGATTTCTACACAATTATTCATCCGTACAATTAATACATAATAATACACAATTTACAAATACACAAAAATCTACAATTTACCCACAACACCACACTATTAGCATACAATAATGCAGAATAACACCGCACTATTAGTATAGAATAATGCAGAACTTTCAGGACTCCTAAAAACTTGTACTTTCAAACAATTTAGTATATCTTAAATACAGTTGATTTGGCTGATCAACGTCACTTGGTGCCAAGTGTAGTTCGGAGTTCAGACATCAGTGTGAATTTGCAAATCTGGAATAGCATCAGATTTCCAAACTATAATTTCACAGACAGCACCAATACAAGCAATCATCAAGGCAAACACAAACTTATCTTACCATCTACTCCTACATTATCAGATATAAAAGATCAAGGCAAAGCACATAGAACGAGCACAGACAGTACCAATACAAGCTTCATCGTCATTGACAAGCATCAAATGACTACAAGAGTCATAAACTCCACCACACAGAGAGAAACTATTTACATTGAAAAAAAGAAAAAGAAAATAAAGAAAAGCCACACCTAAACCAATTCAATTCTCTGGGTGATGAACCTTATTCCCTAGCTTCAGCCGGCTAGCATTAACCATATTAAAACACTATAGACTAAACAGACAAGTTCTCAATAACCACTGCAACATGGAAATGAACATCAGGAAATAGACAACTGAAATGGTGCTCCAAAGACAAACCAGAACAAAGCTTGAATATGCTCCTTACATCCACGATTGACGTGCTGTGCCAATAGATTACTGAGATGGACCGGCCCCACCTCTGCTCACTTGATTTCCTGCAAATAATGCCATGAAATTTCCTCCATGAACCCTTCCTTCGGAAGCCTTGCTTGGTGACGGGTTGCTTTCAACAGGTAAATGAACTTGGGGGAGATCTGGAAATTTCCAACCGCTTGATGAAGTAACTGCATTGTCAATGTTCATGTCCTCTACAGTGAATAATTGTTTCATATTAGCAGGAGGGTTATTGTTACTGTCCTGTGCCGTCGTTCCTAGAGTTGCACCACCATGAACCCTTCTGTCCTGAAGCAAAGCACTATGAGATGCACATAGTCCAGTTTTACCCCTGGCAAGTGAGTTGCAGTGACCATCTCCTTGGTCAAATTCAGAACCAGGAAGACCCCATGAGCATCTCTTCCCTCCACCGTGGGCCTTGCAGAAATCAGTGCTACCCTGAGCACTTTTTCCACAATTTTCAAACTTGCATCTCTTGCCCCCGCCATGACGGACACAGAAGTCAGTACGTCCCCTGGCACTCTTTGTACACTCAGGAACAACACACCGTTTTCCGCCACCATGAGCTACACAGTAAAGGGTCCCACCATGAACACTTTTTGGGCAAACTCCACCTCCTTGGAATGAACATCTCTTTCCTCCACCATGGCCTTTGCAGAACATGGTGCTTCCTTCTGCACCTTTATTGCATCCAAAAAATGTGCAACGCTTGCCACCACCATGGGCCTTACAGAACATGGTGCTTCCTTGAGCACCTTTGTTACACTCAGGGTACTGACATCTGCGACCACCTCCATGCGAGATGCAAAGACCAGAGAGCCCTTCCGCACTCTTTGTGCAGTTCTCTTTCTGACATCTCTTCCCACCACCATGCCGAATACAGAGTCCTGACTTTCCTCTGGCTGCTTTGCCACAACCATCCTCACTGCATCGCCTGCCTCCACCATGTGCAATACAGAAATCTGTACGTCCTTCGGCACTTTTTGTACATCCTAGAAATTCACACCTACGACCACCGCCATGAGCCTTGCAGAACGCTGTGCGACCCTCAGCTCCTTTGTGGCATCCATGACGCTGACACCTGCGACCACCACCATGAGCAATGCAAAGACCAGAAGCTCCTCTTGCGCCCTTCAAACATCCCTGAAACTGACACTGCTTAGTACTACTACGCTGCTGTTGTGACTGTGTTATCCCGGAAGTACAGGTGACTGAGCTCTTTGGTGTAGTTATTACACTCGATGACAGACCTGAGAGTGATGGCATCTTTTTCCCCAGAGACTGGTCAACACAGTACATATTTTCCATACTCTGGACACTCAATGCTGGAAAAAGAGAAGTTCCAGTCGACCCATCAAGTGTGTTCAAAGTTCCCTTACCAGTAAGCATTTCAGTGAAATCCTTTGGTTCAATAGATATTGGATGGACAGTTGTAATATCAGACACAGCAGGCCCACTGGAAAGGCTCAATTGCAGATCAACATTAGGCCACGTGTCAGGTGATTTCAAGCTAGAACTGGATGATTTTTCAGAACCTGATGATTTATCACCACCAATATGAAGAGAGAATTCCAGTTCAATGTCCATCGAGTTCCCTTCTTCAGTATCTTTTGCTGAAGACATTGAGGTACATGCAGTTGCTGTACTCCCTTTGCTATCTGAGGAGCTCGCTGAGTGGCCAAGGTGGAGACTTAAGGAGGACTCACCTTGTTTCTTTCCAGGACCATCTTTGAAATTCCACTTGCGCTTGATTCCCTTTGGAGCATCAGTATAGGGAATTGCAAAACCAGGTGAATCAAGTCGTAAAGTTGTGTCTTCATAACACCCAACATCAGCTCCGGTCCCTCCACTTTGGATGGAATTGCACAGATTCTTAAATGCATTTGATTGCAGGTTAGCTGCAAAACCCAAACTGTTGAACATGGCATCCATTACATATATACACGGAGCACTCTTAATTCAACAAAAGCTCAATTGCTAAAAACAGTCTGACTAACTTCCGGGGTTAAATTAAAAAAAAATTGCAAACTTATACAAAAGTTAGGGTTAGAGGACTCTAAAAGAGTTCAGTGCTCCCCCGCTAACAAATCCTGATGTATCACGGCGATCCATTGGGGGAGTGAAATGTAACTGAAATCTCTTGCTATCAGCAATACAACATGAAAAATGGCACGAGAGTTTCAAGTTCAAAAACGCAATCCAAAAGCATGTCCTGTTTACCAAAAATAATCAAATCAGCGAACTGTCACATAATTGCAACCAACCAAGGAAACAAACATTTCATAGTGATTGTCATAGTGATTGGTAAGTGCTCAGAAACCTAGTCTATTATTTTTACCAATTTTGGAAGAGAAGAATGGAGGGACAATTGTATATTGATTATTGCATTATTCATGAAATGGTATCCCAGCAAACACGTATCTACTTGTTAAAACATTCTCTCATTCACATGCAGTAAGAACTATTCAGGGGAGCTATAAAATGTTGCTAAATAGAGTAGTTGAATAAAAAACAATGGACTTTCCATATATACTTAACAAGCACCCATTTTTATGCCAAACCTCCCCAAATATGATTATTGATCCCAATACATTTTAAGCGGATCCTTCAGAACCATGATTGGGAGTATCATTTGTCATAATGCAATCCAAGAAATATTAATCACAGATTTGACAATATAAAACACAAGAACCTGAAGTTATGATGCATATTTATACTTAATGAGGCTGTATTGACACTAAGACAAAATACGTTTACCGTTTATGTAATGAAGCGAACTAAGGCCATTTAAACAAAAAAAAAAAAAAAAAAAAAAAAAGGGGAAAGGGCTTTTTCGTTATTAAGGCCACCTTTCCCCTCCACATCAGCACCAT
>JAYMSP010002008.1:0-26985 GCA_036897095.1 Plantago elongata | reverse complement strand
TTATTCACTGAGGATCAAGTTATGTGCGTATCTCGAAAAGATGATTTCTGATGCATGTGACGTGTGTGAAACATTTTGTAAAAAGCATGGATAAATGTTAGCTCTCATATATGTTGGTGATTTGTCTTTGTGACGCCGTTTTTATGATGCTTTGTCTTTGTGACGCCTGTCTACGTGATACTGTCTTTGTGACGCCGTCTTTATGACGCTTTGTCTTTGTGACACCGAGTACTCGATTTCTCTGATCAAGGAATATGTCATAGACACTCTGTTTCCACTGAACTTATACTAGTGGCCGCAACATATGTTTGAGTGAGCTAACATGTTTTGAAAACTGTGTAAATGTTTGTAAATCCATGTTTTGACTTTTACATGCATCTGTTGAATTGTGTGAATGATTGCAATTACTTGATCTGGGCATTATGTATTATGAAATTCACCCTGTAACTTTGTACCTTATACAGGAGTTAGTTGGACGTCCAAGAAGACCATTTTGCTGACGAGGCTGACTTTTAGAAGTTACTAGTCTCGTTGTACAGTAAGATTTTATATTTTGGCCTGTATAATATTAACATGTAGTTGAGGTTTGGATATGTTGTACTTTTGGACTGTAGATATGCTAATACCAGTAGCCACTCGCCTGTATATTGTTTTGAAAATGATTTTGCTAAAACTCTGATGTAAGTTTTGTTTTGAAAAATTATACTAGCCCAGTGGTTGGCTTTTACAGTGTGATGTTTGTCTGTGAGACTGACAGGTGGATAAGGCTTCGTGTGGACAGGGGAATGTTCACACGGCCGGTCACGCCAACGGGCGGAGTGGTGAATATGTTATTAAATAAATATTAAATGTAGCGGGACCCACGGTATGGTCCCGGGGTGTGACACATCTTCAGAATCTGACTCAATATCCAAAGCATCAAGTAGAATTTGGATCTTCTTTCTCTCTTTAGTGAGAAGGCCCTCTGAGTTCTTTTGAAAGTTCATCTCTCCTTTTTTTGACCTGTCTTAAGCTTGTTAAAAGAGGGACAATCACGTCTGAAGTGACCGGGTTTCTGACAATAGAAGCTGGTGTCTTTTCCAATATCAATAACTTCAGTACTAACAGCTTTCTGAGCAGGGTTGTTCAGAGAGTTGTTCATTTGAATGTTCTTGTACTGATGATAATTATGACCGAGTTGATTCTTCGTCTTCTCTTTTGCATTTCTCCTTTTAATCTCTTGACTCACATATTTCTTCATGTGACGCACTGCAAGATAATTTTCTTCAGACACTTCCTTGGTATCTTTCTTTTCAGAAGTACCTTGGGTAACTAGAGCAACACTTTGCATTAGACAATCCTCGTTGGGTTGTCTCATAGTTTATAGTGGAAAAATGTGAAAAGAGTTCCACTGGAGTGATTTGGAGCATTCCTTGGTCGATGTAGAAGTACTGGGTATGCTCCCAATTCTGGTTCAAACTTTTGACGATGGTTTTCACCTTCTCAGAATTTGAGTATCTGTCACTTTCTCCAAGTGCAGCCATATCACTAATGAGAGTAGTAAACTGAAAATCAAGTTCTTCCTGAGTTTCCGTGGGACCCTGTTTGAAGTTTTGGAATTTCAACTTCAGAACCTCGAACTTATTTTCCTTCATTTTCTCATTTCCGGCACAAATTTCTCCAATCAATTGCCAGGCAACATTCGCCGTCTTTGCACACCACAGTTTGCATTGTATATCCTCAGGTGTCGATCGAATGATGATGTTACGAGCTTCACCATCCAACCTGTGTCTCTTGGCATCTTCTGAAGTCCAGGCTTCACGAGGTTTATCTTTGTACTCAACTTGTCCAGCAGCAGCACGACCACTATCACTAGTTGAAGTGTCACTAACTTTAGCATCAGCGTTTCTTCGACCATCAGATACTCCAATCACGTGCTTGAGCTGTCTAATTTTGATTGGTCCTTCCTTGATGACATATATTATCTCATCACTAATTGCCTTAAGATGCATCATCATGTTGTTCTTCCATTTCTCATAATTCTCGTGTTTAAGAACCAAAGCACCACTCAGAGACATACCTGCACACTTAACACACAATTAAAAATGTCCTCAGAGAGCGATAAAAACCTTTACCTTTCCGGGGGATCGAGGTTCAGTGAAGAAGGCTTGGAAACCACCTGCTCTGATACCACTTAGTGGGCCATATAAGAGTAACGGAAAAGGCGGGGGGGGGGGGGTGAATAGTCTTTGTAAACTTTTGTCGACAAACACGATTTCTCAGATACTAGTAGGTATCTGATACTTATAATCAGAGAGTGGAAGTCTTTATGTGATAGAAAAATTAGTTTATGCTTAGCAAGAGTAAATGTGTGTGTGTGTGTGTGTTGCTGATATGTAAATAAAAAAAGTAAATGACACAACAAGTATAGTGGTATCTACAGGTGGCGTAATCCTCCAACTAATCCACTCGGCCTTCAGAGACCTAGAATTCACTAGAACAGATAATTGAGTTCTCCTTACAATTGATCCTATTCTAAGATTCTTATCACAAATGGTTCCCAAACAAATGTCCCCCCTGAGTTGTTCCCAGCTCCTAGAGCCAAGTACTTCCTGTACTCAAGATAACCTTGGTGTTATTCCTTGATTTCCCAAATCAAGTACTTCTTGTACTCCATGCCTTGATGATGTTGGTTATATGTTGATTGTCAGGTAAGCTTCTCTTTATAACTTTTCAGCTATGTTCAGAGAGCTTGAAGGAGAGACACTACTTAATATACTTGTCTAGTATATGGTAGGTTCTCCTTTACTAACCCAAGTTTGTGATATTTGTTCAAGAGAATGAATCTCAGATAGTTATCCAATAATTCAACTCTTTTACAAATTACACTACTTGTTGAAGGAACAGGACACGTAGAACTACTAGTGAATTCTCAAGCTTATTAGTGGCAACAAATAGCTTGGAGAATATTAGTAAGAATGCTTGAGAGAATACTTGCTTTATAGTTGATATGATCGTAGTTCGTGTGTGTATTTCTCAACTTCTAAGTAGTGATATCTATAGATGAATTTGATAGTCGTTTGAATAGTATCCGTTAGACATATTTAAAATCTGTTTATATCTTGAAATTAGTACTCCCATGCGTATATCTCTTTTCAGAGAGTTCTGCAGAAGGATAGTGGCATTTCTGTCCAACATTAAATGCAGTGTACAATATTTTGTCCCGTAGTCTCAACAGATGCATGTAGCTTTCTGAAGCATCACATGTTCCATCTCTCAGAAACTTGTTGTCTCAAAAACTTGTTGTGACTTGGTTTTGTGAACAAAACACAAGTCTTTTCTTGACATTCTGGAAGCAACAATCTGATGAAACTTTCCTCCTTTGTCTTCAGATACCTTTGTGCAAAAGGTCTTCTCCTTTTCTTGGATGCATCCTTCTTGGACTTCTTCGAGTTAAACAAATATTACATTAAGAGACCTAACATCGTATAACAAGTTTTCTAAAAACTATCATACTTGGTGTATTTCTTCTTTACAATGGTCAATTGACCTAGAGCTCTAAACACCTTTCTAAAATTAGGATAAGTCATTGTGCTGAGTGATCAAAATACTAACAAATATTCCTAACATTAGGGTGTGACAACTTCAACCAACTTCTCCTTAGTTGCATCATCTGCAACCTTAGCTCATTTCGATAGAGGATATGAGCTAGAGGCTCCACCATGAGTCTCTATCCGTGATATTTTGAGAACCTCTTGGAGTGTGAGGTCATCATCTAAGTCTTCTCTGATGTATGGGACAGACTCATCAATGTCATGTAGATCATTCACAAACAGATTTAGAGTCTTTCTAGACGGGAAGGGGTTGTTGGGCTTCAACATTCTCTTTTGCCCTTTCCGAAGATGGTGTGTCACCAAGAAAGACTTGCACACTCTTCTTAGCTCTGGGTTTCTGGTCCTGGGTTTCTTAGTGACTTGTACCACAACATGTATCTCTCCAAAACCACCTTCTCCCTGAGCAACCAACTCATCCTTGGCAGCCTTTTTCAAGGCTTCCTCATAGGCATGCTTGTACATACTATTGGTCACTGGGATGTCCATGTACTCTCTGAGTACTACTCCGCATTTCTCCAGCAAATAGCAGATCTACATGCCATAATGCATATTTGCTTTGACATCAGCACGGCTTTTTACTATCTTGGACTCAAAATCCTTGACCCTGTTGACAAACTTCAAGAAAATGTACTTCCCCCAATTGAAGGGATTTTCCCTATCATTCAGCTCTTCCTGGAGAATGCTCATGATCATCCACCATTCAAGACTACTCTGGTCTATGCCTCCTTTGTTGCCACCGAAGAATCGATACAAGTTGCTGGCAAGCACATTTCAATGTTAAAAGAGATGTCTCATCCTTATATCTCCTAAAATGAGCGTGGATGGACAGTCTTCAATTTTGTCATTTGCAGCCTCTTCAAATAGTACTCTGACACTGTCATTTAGAGCCTTGTCTCTCGTGTTTATTTCAAAATTATTTTAAGGCTGGAGGTCCAGTCCTCTGAGTTGAAATCACCCAGCAGGCGTTTATTCAACACGTGGAATTATCTTTCTCCTTGCTTTTCAGTAGAAGAAGGTGCAATCGAGTTCTTGGAAGAGGTCGTTCTGGGTGCCATCTCTTATATAGAGTTTTGAGTAAGGTCAACGATGTGAGTGTTTGCATTTGAGAGAATTTAGTCTATCTTTTCAGAAGACTAAACAAGGAACAAATGATTAACATAAGGGTTTACAGAAAACTTAGAGAGTTTTTGCTGTTTTGATGCAAGATGGAATTTCAGTTTTGATAAAAGTGTTTGTCTCTTACCAAAATCCTTTATATATAGCAAGTGAGAATTACATAGATACAACATATAGAATTATATGGAAATTCCATGTGTGTAACTGTGTACATTGCATCGGCATGGTATACGTTTTTACTTTGCATTTAATGCTTAGTGGGCCATGACTGTATTTGCAACATGCATTACTTGCCGAGATTCAATCTCACCCGTTGAGATCGAATATTTATTCATCAAGGGCTATGGTTGAATATCCTTGCAAAAATATCAATACACAAATGTTCCCGTGTTCACTCAAGGAATTTTAGCAATACATATCCATGAGTCACTATTAGCGTAATAGAAAAAAAGCTTTTGGACTTATCATTCAGAGAGCAAGTCTTGTTTTATGTTACATATCATAAAAATGGTAAAGACACAAAATCGTAGCCATGTTTGACTCTCAATATGTACTTTGTAGGACTATTTGTTCCCCCATACTTCATGACCTAAATGATTTTCTGAGTTTCCCCTTTCAGAAAATACCATTGGATATTGGCATGCCCATAGTATTTAAGTTCTAATTTATATACTTATGGACTATATACCAACTAGCCTCTATGGATTCCTTTTTCCAGAAAACCTTAGACTTTCTGAGTCTCTAATCTCATAAACCTTAGCATCCTTCTTTTCATCTAGGTTACCTGAATAGTTATTTTAGAAACATGTTTCCTTTTCTTTGTTCTTACTCACTGTTTTAGAGATTTAGAACTTTTTAGTTCTTTGGCAACTCCATTAACTCAAAACTGAGTCTTAAGGTTAAAAATTAATTTTCCTGGAGTGGCTTCGTGAAGATACCTGCAAGTTGATCTTCAGTACCAACTTTTAGAATCTCTATATTGCCTTTCTCAACATGGTCTCTGATGAAGTGGTGTCTAACATCAATGTGCTTAGTTCTAGCATGGAACTTGGGATTCTGGGTAATCGCAATAGCTATTATGTTGTCACAGAAAATGGGAGTTTTCTCTTCAATGAGTCCATAGTCTATGAGTCGTTGTATACATAATATTGAGTGGCACAACAACCATCAACAATATATTAAGCCTCTGTGGTAGAAACAAACGAGTTTGGCTTCTTGCAAAACCATGAGATAAGTCTAGTGCCAAGAAATTGACAAGCACCTGAAGTATTTTCCTATCAAGCATTGATCCAACATAGTTAGCATCTGAGTAGCCAACCAAGCTCATTCCACTTTCTTTAGGATACCACAGTCCAACTTCTACAATACCTTTAACATACATCAATATCTTCATAGCAATGTTGTAGTGTGATTGCATAGGATTTGTCTGAATACTAGCACACATACCAACTACATATTGAATATTAGGGCTGCTTGCAGTAAGGTAGAGTAGTGAACCTATCAACTTCCTATACTTATATTCTTTAACACTCTTATCAGATTCAGTATAAGTCATTTTGGTTCCTATGCTCATAGGTATCTTAGCATTCTTTTCAGAAGGCTTTAAATTGAACTTGTTGAGCATATATTTTGCATACATTGTTTGACTAATGAATATTCAATCATTGAGTTGCTTGACTTGCAATCCTAGGAAATAGTTCAATTCTCCCATAATGCTCATCTCAAATTTGATTTAAATGAGATTTGCAAAGTTATTACAAAGTTGCATGTCTTTAAATCCAAATATAATGTCATCAACATATACTTGAACTAAAAGTAGTTCCCCTTCATGATTTAATGTAAATAAAGTTTTATCAACTTCACCTTTCTTAAAACCACTTTCTTGAAGATATTTGGCCAAAGTGTCATACAATGCTCTTGGAGCCTGTTTCAATCCATAAAGAGCGCTTTGTAACTTATAGACCATTTTACTTTCTGAGGAAACTTCAAAGCCTGGTGGTTGTGTAACATAGACTTCCTCAGCAAGTTCACCATTCCGAAATCCACTCTTGACGTCCATTTGGTAAACTTTAAAGTCATTATGAGCTGTAAGGCAAGAAATACCCTTATTGCATCCAATCTTGCAACTGGTGCATTTGGCTAATCAAAGTCTAAGACTTCAGTGTTGGTAAATCCCTTGGCAACCAACCTAGTCTTGTTTCTAATTTTTTTCACCAGACTCATTCATTTTGTTTATGAAAACTCACTTAGTTCCAATCACAAATATTTCTTCTAAATATGGAACTAGTTTCTAGACCTTGTTTCTTTCAAATTGATCAAACTCTTCTTGCATTGTAGAGATCCAGTCTTGATCCTTTAATGCATCTTCAATAGTTATAGGTTCAATGTTTGAGATAAAACATCCATAGAGAGAATCATCATTTTTAGCAATTGCTCTCCTATTTGTAACAACTTGATCAATGGGACCAATCACATCCTTTGGAGGATGATCTCTAATCCACTTCCTAATGGGTTTTGAACTAGTAAGGTCACTATCTACGTTATCTGAATGAGAATCACTATGATTATGCATTGATATTTCTTCAGTATCAGTACACTAGAAGTGCGGTAAATATCAGACACTTGTTGAGTGTGAGGGATTTCTGGAACATGACTTTCAGAAAGGTCATCCCAGAAAGGTCTTTACGATGAATATTCTCAATTTCCATTTCTGGAATTCTCATAGGAAATTCTTCATCATGTCTAAGAGTCATCTGCTTGTTACTAGGCACATCATAAGCTCTTTGAACCAGCCTGAGAGTTCTTCATCAAGGGGTATTTTCTTGCTTCCTTCATAGAATACCACATGAACTGATTCTTCAAACTTCTTTGTTCTCTTGCTGTATACTTTGTAGGCTTTTCTATTCATAGAATCCAAGAAATACACCTTCATCTGCCTTTGGTTGAAATGTTCTCAAATATTCATTTCCATTGTTAAGAACAAAACATCTACAATCAAACTATTTCAGATGTTTGATATTAGGGGGTCTACCAACTAAAAGCTTATAAGGAGTTTTGTCATGGTGTTTGTTTATCAAGCATCTGTTCTGAGTGTAGCATGTTGTATTTACAGCTTCAACAAATAAATTTCAATTATTTCAGTGTCAGCTAGCATTGTCCTTGCAGCTTCTTTAAGGGTCATATTCTTCCTTTCAACAACACCATTTTGTTGTGGTGTCCTTAATGAAGATAGTTGACGTTGTATACCTTTGCAGGTACAAAACTCTTTTATGTACTTGTTGACAAATTCAGTACCATGGTATGCTCTGATTGCAGATACCTTCTCATTTTTCATGACTTCAAGCTTGTTCAGCAAGTTTGGTATCTCCACCCTAGCATCAGATTTGTGTTTCAGAAAGACAACCCAGGTAAACCTAGAGAAGTCATCTACAACAACTAGATCATACTTCTTGCCTGAATAACTATTTACAGATAATTCAAACACACCCATGTGTAATAGTTATAGTGGTCTAACACATGAATGTTTGGTTTTGGACTTGATAGAGGTTTTGGGTTGTTTCCCTAATTGACAAGCAGAGCAGACTCCATCCTTTCGGAATGTTATTTTAGGTAATCCAATCGCTAACTCTTTCTTGGCAAGTTTGTTTAGAGTTTTGAAATTCACGAGACTCATTTTCTTGTGCCATAACCAATGTTCTTTAGTGTGACCTGATTGACTCACCACGAGACATTCTTCAATTGTTGCAGATGTCCAATCAACGACATATAGACTTCCTTTCCGCCTAGCAACTAATAATGTGTGCTTTGACTCATTGTCAATCAATTTGTAAAATTTCGATTTGATTTTCACCAAATATACCATATCTGCAAACTGGCTCATGCTTAGAAGATTATATTTCAAACTTTTAACATGTAATACGAAAAAGATTGTAAGGGATCCCAATTTGACATTGCCAAATCCTATCGAAGGATTTAATTCTCCTCCACCAAACCTGATTTTTTGTCTAGTATACATACTCTGTAATCGACCAAGTTTGCTTTGTCTTTTGTCATGTGCTTCCTACATCCGCTATTAATTAGACATTGAGCCTTAGTCCAAGAAGTGTTCTGCAAAAACAGGAAACATGAGTTAGATTCGTGCCTCAGAAAAATAACCACTTAGACTAAGCGTTCTTCCTGTGGGAATCCATTTCTGAATTAATAATCTCTCAGGAGTAGATTTTCTCTACATGGAACATAGGGAGGAATTTTAGAATCATCGGATCTAAGATTGATCTTTCTTCTTGAAGTTTTCCTTGGTGTTCCTCGTAGTGGCTTCAGAGACCTGTTAGGTGTCTGAGTTTGCTTTTCAGCAAGCTTAGTCTTCCTGGCCATGTTTCTTCTAGCCCTGGCATTCAGTTTTTCAGTGGCTTTGGATTGCTTACACTTCTGATAATTGCTATAAGAAATTCTAACTTTCCACCATCGTTCTTGTCCTTCCTTATATTGTTGCATGAGGACCTTCCCGATAGCACGATAGCCAATACCATTTCGAGCACCATTGGCATTCTGATCACGATTTTCAGCAGCCTTACTAGTTCTTTCATGATCTCTATTTCCATAGAATGGTACAGTAGGAAATACACCAAGTCCAGTGATGCTTCCCTTCCTGGTAATATAACATTGTGGATGATCACAAGTCAGAGGATCATGTTTCTTTTTCAGAAACTTTTTCCACAAGTTTCTTTGGGACTTGTCTATCCTTCAAAGGTTTGGTCGCAGCCGCCTTACCTTTGTCAAGAACCTTAGCTTTCTGACCAATGCTATAGGTTTCCTTGGAACCATTTTGTTGACTTTTTACGAAGGTCAACCTTCCATCACTCTTTTTCAGAGGAGTGGAGTTACTTGATTGAGCATCAAGTCCAACTCCTCTTTTTTCCAGAAGGAATTGAACCTCTATTAGAATGTCACTAGCTTTGAAAAATGATTTGAAGGAAACCTCTTTCTTTATGAGTTCATCATTTTTAGAAAGAAGTTTCTTCAACTTTTCATTTAGCTCATTCAAGGCTAGCTCATGAGAATTTCCGTTCTCCAATATATGAGATCTATGTGATGCTATTTTAGCATCCTTTCTCTCGGATACCTTGGTCAAGTGGGAAATCTCATTTTTCAAGAGTTTCTTTGTTCTTCCAGAACCTTGGTCTTTGATTCAATAATCAAGAATTCTCTCTCATATCGATCAAGTTCACCCTTGACCAATTTCAAATCCATGATACCTTCATCACCACTTTCATATACAAGAATTGTGATGTATTTATTACCTCATCAGCCATAAGGCATTCTTCAATGTTGGAGATGTCGGGACCTATAATCTCAGCAACTCCAAATATGCCATTCTTCTTCTGGCCAAAGCCGGTTACATCGTGAGTAATCCTGCAAAATTCTGGTGATGGTAATTTTGTGTCTTCTAAATCCTCATCTTCAGAATCTGACTCAATATACAAAGCATCAAGTTGAATTTGGATCTTCTTTCTCTCTTCATTGAGCAAGGCCCTCTGAGTTCTTTTGAATGTTCTTCTCTCCTTTTTGTCACCCGTCTTAAGCTTGTTAAAAGCAGTACATTCACGTTTGAAGTGACCGGGTTTCATTTACAATTTTATCGACTTCAGTACTAACAACTTTCTGAGCAGTTGTTCATTTTGATGTTCTTGTACAGATGGTAGTTTGGCCCGAGATGCTTTTTCAGCTTCTTTTTTGCTTTTCTCCTTTCTATCTCTTGGCTCACATATTTCTTCATGTGACGCACAACAAGAGCATTTTCTTCAGACACTTCCTTGCTATCCTTCTTTTTAGAATTTGTGTGACTAGAACAACACTTTGAAACTTTTCAGCTGCAACTAATCCACGTTGGGTTGTCTCATAGTTCACAGTGGCTAAATGTGAAAAGAGTTCCACTGGTGTGATTTGTGGCATTCTCAGGTAAACGTAGAAATATTGAGTTTGTTCCCTATTTTGTTTCAATCTTCTGACGATGATTTTCACCTTCTCAGAATTCGAATATCTGTCACTTTCTCCAAGTGCAACCATATCACCCATGAGAATAGTAAACAAAAAATCAAGTTCTTCCAGAGTTTCAGTGGGACCATGTTTGATGTTTTGGAACTTCAATTTTAGAACTTCGAACATGTTTTGCTTAGTTTTCTCAGTTCCGACATAGATTTCTTCAATCAATTGCCATTGCCAAGGAACTTTGGCCGTTTTAGCACACCACAGTTTGCACTGTATATGCTCAGGTGTCAATCAAATAATGATGTTACTCTGACCGTTAGAAAATCCTATGACTTGTTTGAGCTATCTAATTTTGATTGGTCCTTCCTTGATGACATAGATCATCTCATCACTGATAGCTTTAAGACGTAACATCATGTTGTTCTTCCATTTCTCGTAATTCTCGGGATTCAGAACCGGAGCATCACTCAGAGACATACATGCACACACTTGACACATAAATTAAAATGTACTCGGAAAGCGAAAAAAACCTTTAACAATCTGGATGATCGAGGTTCAGCGCAGAAGGATTTGGAACCTCCTGGTCTAATACTACTTGTTGGTCCAGATAATAGCAAAGGAAAAGACTATAGGGGGGATGAATACTCTTTTCAACCTTTTGTCGATAAACACTATTTATCAGAAACTGGTGGGTTTTTTATACTTAAATTCAGAGAGCGGAAGACTTAAGCGATAGATAAATGATATTGTGCTTTGCAGTAGTAAATGTCCTTCTCTTCTGAAGTGGATGCTCATATGTATTAGTCTCATCATCATCATTGTTAAAATTTCTAACTGGACACTTACAGGTTTCCTGACATTGGAACTCTCCTTCTTCCTTTTCTTCTTCTTCAGAACGCTTCTTCTCTTCATCTATAACAAGGGCATTTGAACCTTTAGTTATTATGCTTCAAACTCTTGTTGATGTTCTAACTCTAGTATCTGGAACTTGGAGTTCTTCAGAAAGGGTGTCCTTTTCATGAACTTGACTTGTGAAGGAAGGTAGTTGTTTTCTCTTCCTACCTTTGCCTTTCTGGTCAGCATGATTCTCTTCCCCCATAGTCATGATTGACTGACTCAAACTAACGTAAGAATGAGAAAGTGACTCAAAGTTCTTTTGCAGATTATTGTGAACTTGGACAATTTTTTGGACATCTGCATTGAGCTTGATTCTCTTTAAGGAGTAAACGCTCCTTTTGGTTAAGCTCTTCGAGCGGACGAAAGATAGCTTCTGCTTTCTGAGTAGCATAGTATGCTTCCTCAAGTGAATTATTGGTGTTGTTGCAGTCTTCATCACGAACCATGCCTAGATCTTTCTGAGATAAGGCAATGCTAGTGGCTATGAGTAGCAAGAGCTTAACGATTAGATTTAGGTCGGATAGAATAGATGAAAGTACCTATGGGTCTTCAGTAACCAACTTAGATCGCAGCTTAGCAAACACAGTGCTTCTTCCTAGGAATTTGCCGTCTCTGGATGTAATGGATGGTGAGGAGGAGATATGTGGGGCAAGGAATTATCTTTTGTAATGGGAGAGAAGAATTGCATCCTCTTCTAGAGCCATGTCCTGTGTCTTATCATCATCAGTGCTAGCACAAATGTGATCATTCTGATCAATATTGTCGAGCCCAACAACCATTTTGCCTTTTCCCTTGGCGCTGTCTTTCCGAGATGATGGTATTTGTAGCCTATCTGATGCAGCCTTATCATCATGCTTTGTATCGTATGTCACTAGAGCGTTCAACTTTGTAGCCGAGGCATCAATGTCTTTCTTCAATTGATGCTTTTGAGCAAGAAGTGCCTGCTCCTTGGCATTATCTGTGTCAATCTTCAGTAATTGGGCTACCTTAGCTTCAACCAGAGACTGGTACTCTTGACTGAGCTTGCTTTAATCTTCCAACATTTCCTTGAGTTTTTCAACTCTAGTTTTAACAGCTTTTAGGTCTACTAATTTATCAGCTTGTTCATTTTGATCATTGGAGTATGGTTGGTTTTGTTGGTCAGCTGGAGGTGGTGATTTGTGTGATGATGGTGGGTCTCTCTGAGTAGACTCTGGAGCAGGTGATGTCCCTGTTCTGGCATTTCGTTATGCCAATCCACCCGTCCCTGGTGTTGGACTATCATCATCTTCATCATCGTATTGGTTGTTACTGCCTACAAGATGTTTAGAGGAAGAATCCATATCATTCTCATTGGTTTCTTCTTCTTCACCTGAAACCAGATTAATTACAGTAGGAAGTGTAATCCTTTGCCCGTTTACTTCCTCTTGTTTAGAGGGATATACTCTGAGGGTCTGGTGCCATCTACTTTTTGGTTTCTGCATTCGCAGCATTGAAAGCATCCATCAGCTTCTTCCCAATGTTGTATGTGAAATCGTCATGCATCAGTGTATGATGAGAGTAGTCCTCTATGGAAATCTTACATGAACATAGTTTTCCAGATTGAAGGTTCTTTCCCTTCTCTCTTGATGATCAATCACATTGGCAAGCTCCGTTAGATCGGCTTTTCTGAGCTTTTGCCACTACCTAAAACATTTGACATGTCTTTTAAGGATGATTGTCTGGAAAATCTTCAGTAGATCAAGTGGTGCATGCACGTCGATCACTGTATCACTTGAGCCTAAAATAATGGTTTCAAGTTAGTTTTATTCAAATTTACTTATGGTTATCTGAGAATAAAGAAGTCTAAGTCTTTCTGAGCATACATGTGTGTCAACACTAGGCTCATGCACTTGGAATTCTGAGGCAATAGGTGCTTCAAATACTGTGTTGAGAGGAGTGACAGCTTCCTCATCAATCATTCTTTCTTCTTGAGCCTGAGAATTAAAATCAAAATGCAGGTTTAGAAATATTCTACAGAAAGGTGTTAAAAAGATATGAATTCTGAAAATTTCAATTACTTCCAAGTTAGGAAGCTCAGAATCATTTCTTTCAGAAACATGTGTGGTCTCTGGCAACCTTTCTGGAGACTTAGCTATTTCAGCTATGTTTATTTCCATAGGTGCTGGCGAAGTTGCAACATTGTCCTCAGTTACCTTTTCTTCAGAATGAACCTCCACAATTGAGGCTCAGAAACAATTTCTTCAGAAGGTTTTTCAACCTCTGGAATTTCTTGTTCTTGTGATGTTTCCACCACTTCATTGGCTTTCTCAATTGGAGCCTATATAGAAACAAATTGAAATTAAATACACACAAGAATCTTGATAAGTACCAAATTGTTTCTTTTCAGAGACAATTGACTACATGTTGCACAGGCTCAGGTTCTTGTTGTGGAGAGGTTGAAGGAACCTCTAATTCATCCAGAGGGGTAGGCAAAGTTTCTTCCCGCTGGAATGGTGTCTCCATGAAAATATGTAACAAAGGAAGTTTATGAGTAACAAGTTAACATTCTCAAAATGTTCACAAGTTAGATATAGACTACTCTGTTAACTAGTTATCTTCAGGCAATGTAGCTTCCATTTCATGGTTTAAAGTTTATGGTACTTCAGACCTTTCCTTTACTTGATCATTCTGAGTAGCCGTCTCAGTTCGATCCCTCTCAGAGAGTTGAGGAACCTGCGCAGATGCAAGAATTTCTTTAACAATCAAGTCAGTTGGCAATTGGAATGTGGAAGCAATGTCAGAATCTATCATCATTATGTCATCCACCGCCAAGTCTTCATCAACCTGTTGGGGTGTGACATCTTCAACCGACCTTTCTGGGATTGCATCTTCTGCAACCTTAACTTTCTTGATTAGTGAGACTGAGCTAGATACTCCACCATGAGTCTGTCCGTGATCTCTTAAGTACCATCTGGAGTGGTGGATCATCCTCTGAGTCTTCATCAATATTTGGGACAGGCTCATCTATCTCATTAAGATCATTCACAGATAGCTCTGGCATTTTACCTAATCTCAAAGATTGTTGGGATTTAACATATTTTGTTGCCTTCTTTGGCTGAGGAGTGTCATCAATAAGAATTTGCACCCTCTTCTTTGCCCTAGGTTTCTTGGTCCTTGGCTTTTTGGCAATTTGGACCTCAACATGTATCTCTTCAGATACCCCTTCTCCCTGAGCAACCAAATCATCTTTGGCTACCTTTTTCAAGGCTTCCTCATGAGCATGCCAGTTCCAAAGTGAACCATGTACCTAAGGATAGAAGAGGATAAACCTTCTGAAGAGAAGAAGAAGAAGAAGAAGAAGAAGAAGAAGAAGAAGAAGAAGTTAGAATATGAAGGCTGCAGACCATCAAAAAATTTATTTGATGATGATGATGATGAGTCTGATCATGATTAAAATCGTCTCCACAAGAAGAGAAGGATATAGGACAGCCCTTCTGGTCCAATAGCTGCAAGACCAATAGTTGCATTGACACCCTTCATGGGGTTGTTCTTCAAGCACTAACCCCAGGAATGATGAAAGCACTCCCCTGAATTCAAAAGAAAGAAGAAGAAGGGAAAGGGATTCTAAGTTTGGCAGGATGAGATCATACGTTGATATTATACCTAAAAGACCTGCTAATGCCCTGATTGAATATGTTAAAACCAATAACAATCAATCTGCCTATATATGCTTTCAACAATGCATGTGAAAGCATTGTTGAATTTTGAAGTCACAATTAGGAGAAAGGCAATGGAGAAAGAACTTACTGAAGAATGTCCATATGCCAGACCAGATGATGTGCACAAAGTTCCAAAGATGATAGGGACTGGCATGTCCTCCAGATACAAGCTAGGATTTTTACCCTATGAATCATTTTATCAAACAAAGGAAGATTTTGAAATATACATGAAATATCTAAGAGTAATCTACAATCTGTACAACCTTATAGTGGTAAGTGTAGATCATGCTTGGAAATGGGAAGGTTCTTATGGGTGAATCACTTTGTGGAAAACAACCCTACTAGAGACTACAAGGAGAATTGTAGGTTTTCCAGAGAAATGGAAATGGCAGTAAGGACCTATCTTCTTGACTATGTCATGGACAAGAAGAAGTATAAAGATAGAGTGTTCAAAAATTGACTCATTTGTATAGCTGAAGAACTTGAGGTTGCTGAGAATCTTAAGCATTTTGAAGATTTGAAGACTAAGTTGATAAAATATTCACTTGGAGCTTGGACTCTCCTGTTGTTCTATTTACTCAAGTATTTTTGTGGTGTATTATGATGATTGTATTTCACATTGATATATTGTAAAAGTTATCTATGTACCTTCATTGTAACTATCTTATGAATCTACCCTCAGATAATTATCTATAAATAATAACTTTTCAGCAAAGATCACTTCTTGTGATTTGGTTGATGTTTACTTTCTATACTTGATTGAACTACATTGGTTGAATAATTTGAAATGATTAAATGCTGGATTGTTTTTCTCTAAACCAGATTGTAATAGGACTTTAGTCATTTGTTGTTGATTGATCAAAAATGGAAAAATTTGTTAAGAATATTTGTTTAGATTTTGATCACTAAACATAATGATTTGGCTTAGTATAGAAAGGTATTTAGTAAGGTATTTAGTATTTCTCAGTTCACTTAAACATTGTAGAGAAGAATTACTCTAAGTATATAATTTTTTATACACTTGAAGAAGACCAAGACGAAGATATCAAGAAAGGAACTCATTCTCAGAATGATGATGTTCGTACATGATTCGAAAGACTAAAGGATAAGCGTCTCCTTAGATAGTTGTATCCAGAAAGATATGTGGTATTTTTCACATTGACCATAAAGTCAGACTTACTACAAGTATTTTTGACAATATATCTCTAAGTTATTGGAATACAATGAAGCCTCAGAAAGCTTCATGTATCCATTGAGACTACAGGTTAGAAAATAGTACAGTGCATTTATTGCTTCGACAAAAATGTCTAAATCTTTTGCAGAACTCTCTGAAAAGAGACATACGCGCGGGAGTACTTATTTTCATATACGAATGGATAAAATTTTATTTTTGTCTAACAGATACTATTCAAACGACTTCAAATTAATCTATAAATATCACCACTTAGAAGCTGAGAAATACACACACAAACTACGCTCACAATCTACTTTCTAGCAAGTATTTTCTCAAGCTCTACTACCATTCTCCAAGCTTTCTGTTGCGACCAAAGCTCGAGAAATCACAACTAGTTCTAAGTGTCCTGATCCTTAACAAGTATTGTTTTTTTGTGAAAGATTTGAATTGGTGGATTAATTGTTGAGATTCATTCCCTGTTAGGTCAATAAAAGAGCAAGCTACCATACATTGCAAAAGTGTGTTAAGTAGAATTGATTCTTCCAAGCTATTTAAAGCCTTCCTGACAAACAACATAATCAACACCATCACATGCGTGGATTACACGAAGTACTTAATTTAGGAAATCAAGAAATAGCTCAAAGGTTATCTTGAGTACATGAAGTACATAGCTCGATAAGTTTGGAACAACTCAGGGGGGAACACTTAGTTGAGAACCATTATTTAAGGGATTTTAGAATAGGATTATTGTAAGGTGAACCCAATTATTTGTTCTAATGAATTCCAGGTCTCAGAAATCGTACTTTCAAAAGATAAAGATTATCATTACGTTCAGCTTGCACTTTCAAAATTCATAGAAAACTTTGACTTCTACTTCATTTCCGAGAAATACCAAATAAAAAGAGTTGATTAGACACATCAAATTCGACACACACTCGAACTCTATCAAGCATTGACATATTAACAATATCATCATCTACTCTAATAGGCTTTCCCAACAATTTCACAATTTTAAACAATACTTCAGATTGAAAAAACATAAACGGGACATTTTTCAAAGTGAGTCAAACCGGAACTAATGGCGAGTCTACCATATAATCAAAAGGCGTGACCAATTTGTCAAAGACATAAAAAAATCATAGACAAACAAATCACCTTCAATTTAAGGAACAAATAATCTTCTTCCAAAAAGAACCTCAAGCATAACAGTCCAGTGTTAATGAAGCTAACATTGGAATTTTCTTTCAAAGGCAGCAATTTCAATTTAGGAGCTACCATAGCAATGTGAGGTATAGAAGAAGAGAATTTACCAATGAGCATGTAAGCAAAATGGGCTGCCAACAAAGATACTTCAACCTTGTCGAAACTAACCACTCGAGAACCATTCTTTCGAGAGACTTTTGGACAGAACAAATTACGAGTACTTGAGACGCCATCAAAATAGGTAACCGAGTAACTTTTTGTAACTTCCCCATAACCTCAATACCCAGGTCAAAACTAGGAGGCACAAACCGACGGGTCGAGCCCATCCCAGCTATGACATAGGAGGGGGCCTAGCGTGCCGAACCCAAAATTGCCTTGGAGATATTAACAACCATAGTCGCAGGACCTAATGTCTGGTCACCACCATGGAGCCGGAGATGAGATGAAAGAGGCAGAAAGAAGGAAAAATCATCGAGCACAAGACACGACAAAGATCTGAGAGCGAAAGCTGTCAAAAGAGGCTAGAGAGAGGCACGACAGAAAGCCTAATAATCGGAGAAGATTTGAACATCAAATCCAAGAACTGAACTAAGACACTAGCACTCACAAAAGAAATAAACAGATAGCGGCAAGCAGCAAGATGAAAATCTTATAACCGAAGAGAAATTGAAAAACGACAAGAGGAGAGGCAGCTAGAAATGGACATATAAAGGAGCAAAAGAGGGGTTGAGATTACGACAGTTGGGTCGCCGAAAAAAAGGAGGTCGATGGAGCAAAATAGGGGCTGAAAAATATCAGCCAGAGACAAACAAAGATGAAGAACAAAGGAATGAGCGGGGCGAGGAGACGATAGGGAAGAGTGCGGAGAAGATATCGGGCGCCAGAGAGGAGCCACCGAAAGCGGGATGAGGTGGCTGAAGGATTAAAGAGAAAGGGAGTGATTTTTATATTTGTGAGATATTTTTTATTCTTTCTTTTATATTGATTCAACTTCTTTTCTATTAGTTCTATTATGGCCATCCTAATCCCTTTCCATTCATTATTTATTGTTCATACTCCTCCTTTCTATCCTTCTCTTACCTTAGGAACTTCCTTCTCTAATACCACTTGTTAGTCCAGATAACGATAAAGTAAAAGACTATATGGGGTGAATAGTCTTTTCAAACTTTTGACGATAAAATAGTTTCTCAAATACTTGTGAAGGTATATAATACTTAGTCAAAGAAAGTGGAAGTCTTTTCATATATGTGCACGTGCTCAACAAGCTATAATATGTGTAAATACTCAACAATTAGTAAGTAGTACAAAAACGTAAGTGCAAACAAGAAGTAGCACAAAGCTTTTTATAGTGGCATATGAAGGTGGCATAATCCTTCAACTAATACACTCGTCCTTCCCAAGACTTGAATTCATTAAGATAAGATATGGAGTTCTCCTTACAAAATCCTATCTCTTGATTCCTTTAACACCAAGTTCCCAACCAAGTGCTCATATGAGTTATTACCAGTTGTTTTCCAACCAAGTACTCCCTCTACTCAGTAACCTTCCCTTGAGTTGTTCCTTAGCTTGCCAAGATAAGTACTTCCTATGCTCAACAACGATGGTGGTGTTGTGGATATGGTAGGTTGTTAGGTGAGCAGGCGCTTAATAACTTCAATAGTTTTGCAAGAGTGCTTTGTCGAAGCAAGTTTACTTAATACACTTATGGTAAATTTTTCTTTTAATGACACAAGTCTTGATTTGTCTCAAGAGAATGAATCTAGATTTGTCGCAATAATATCTTCTCAACTATTTCAAGATATGCAATTCTTGCTAAGGATCATGAAACTTAGAACTTTCATGCTTCTTAAAATTCAAGAGCTTTAGATGCAACATTATGCTAGAGAGTAAGTAGGCAGAAGACTTGTATGCTTGAGAGTGTATTCACAAATGTCGTTCGTGTTGTAAGTGTGTCTTTCAAGCATTCTATGTGGTGATATATATAGTTGAGTTTCAAGCCTATTTGAATGGTATCTATTAGGCGCAATGAAATCAAACTAACGATATGTGAAATAGTACGACAGAGAGCTTTGTCTCTTCTTCAAAGATTCTCTCTTTTGTTCAGACATCTTTGTGTATGTAATAAATGCCTTATATTATTTTTGGTCCCATAGTTTCAACGGTACAATGAAAGTTTTCTAAGGGTTTGCAATTTCTTTCTCAGAGACCCTTTGTGCTTAACGTACTTATTGAAACGTTTGTCTCTCAAACACGCAGTTTCTCTCAGGTATTTGAGTCAATTATCTTAGGACACTTTTATCCTTAGTCATTAATAATTTGTGCAGTCTTCTAATCTTCAATAAAACAATTATGTTTTTGGATGCTTCCTTCTTGGTCTTCTTTAATGTTATAAAATTACATTCAGAGACCTAACATCATATACAAGATTTGCTAGACAAACATACTCAATAAGTTTCCTCTTTTACAACTCAAATGAACTGATACTAGTTAACTTCATGAGCTATGATCAGTCATTGTGGTTTACTGATCAAAACCTAAATAGATATTTCTAACATTATGCTTTTAATTTTTATTATGTAGTGTGTTGTTACATAATACTGGTGCTATTATGCTTTATGCTTTAGTATCCTCGTCAATTTTCCTTTTTGTAAAAATATTTAACAAGTTTCTTAGAGAATTTCTTACTAGGAGAAAACATGTTGTGAAATCCAGGTGTAAACTTATTCTTAAGATCACTCTTTTGAACATGTTTAACCAAGGAATTAAACAAAACAGTAAAATCAACTTCATCTTCTCCATCAAGTAATTCCGAAGACTAGATTGAAGCATACGACCTTTTCTCTAGAGTTACCAGTAGGCTTTTCCATATTTATCTCATAGTTTTTCAAAATATTCATTAAGGTTTGCAAGTCCATAATTGCAAAATTTAGAGAGGTCTCAATTGAAATTTACCTAGTTTCAAACCATTTTTTCAAGGTCCTCATTGCTTTAGAAACAAAAGTCTTAATAGACAAAGGATCACCTAGAAGAGAGCTTTCAGTGAAAATATCCATCGATTTTCAAAGTGAGTAGATATTGTCTCATCATCATCCATTCAAAGTGTTGGTCCAGATAACAACTAAGGAAAAGACTAGAGGAGGGGGGGGGGGTTGAATAGTCTTTTCAAACTTTCTCAAAATCTTGAAGGTATATGATACTTATAATCAGAGAGCGTAAGACTTTCTGCGATAGATAAATGAGTTTGTGCTTTGCAATAGTAAATGCGCGCGTGTGTGTGTGTGTTTTGCTGGAAAGTAAATACCAAAAGTAAATGACACAAGAAGTATAGTGGTATCTGGAGGTGGCGTAATCCTCCAACTAATCCTCTCGGCCTTCAGAGACCTAGAATCCACTAGAACATATAATTTAATTCACCTTACAATTGATCCTATTCTAAGATTTCTATAACAAATGGTTTGCAACCAAATGTTCGCCCTGAGTTGTTCCCTAGCTCATAGAGCCAAGTACTTCCTGTATTCAAGATAACCTTGGAGCTATTCCTTGTTTTTCAAAATCAAGTACTTCCTGCACTCCACGCCTAAATGGTGTTTGGTTATGTTGTTTATCAGGTAAGCTTCTCTTTATAACTTTTTAGTTATGTCTAGAGAGCTTGAAGAATAAATACTACTTATTATACTTGTTCAGTGTATGGTAGCTTGCTCTTTTACTGACCCAAGTTTATGAGATTTGTTCAAGAGAATAAATCTCAGATAGTTATCCAAAGATTCAACTCTTTCACAAATTACAATACTTGTTGAAGGATCAGGACACTTAGAACAACTAGTGAATTCTCGAGCTTGTTAGTCGCAGCAGAAAGCTTAGACAATGGTAGTAAGAATGCTTGAGAGAATACTTTGCTTGTGAGTGTAGTTCGAATGCGTGTGTGTGTATTTCTCAGCTTCTAAGTGGTGATATTTATAGATGAATTTGATAGTAGTTTGAATAGTATCCGTTAGACATATTTCAAAATCAATCCGTTCATATTTTGAATTAGCACTTCCATGTGTATATCTCTTTTCAGAGAGTTCTGCAGAAGGATAGTGATATTTATGTCAAGCATTAAATGCAGTGTACTATATTTCGTCCTGTAGTCTCAACGGATGCATGTAGCTTTCTGAAGCTTCACATGTTCCATCTTTCAGAAACTTAGTTGTAACTTAGTTTTGTAAGCAAAACATAAGTTTTTGCATAGCTTCTGGAAGCAACTATCTCAGGAGACTTTTCTCCATCCAGATACCTTTGGGATAATGGTCTTATCCTTGCTTGGATGCCTCCTTGTTAGACTTCTTCGAGCTAAATAAAAATAATATTTAGAGACTCAACATTCTATTACAAGGTTTCTAAAAACTATCATACTTAGAGTATTTCTTCTTTACAATGTTCAAGTGAACCAAGAGTACTATACACCTTTCTGAAACTAGGATAAGGCATTGTGTTGAGTGATCAAAATACTAACATACATTCCTAACAAATCTTCCCCTTTTTGATCAGACAACAATGACTATCACAAAAAGTCCTATTACAGATTGGAGAAGTCAAATTATCAGCACTTCATCATTTGATTATGATCTAACAAGTATGTTCAAATAAGTGCAGAAAGTAAGACATCAACCAAATTACAACGAGTGATCTTTGTTGACAAGTTATCTTTCATTAAAATATCTGAGAGTATGATCATCAAAGTAAACAATTACAGAACAAAGATATCTTACACGAATATATCAAATGAATACATTAGCAAATATACACAAAACAATAAAAAAGACAAAGAACAACAGGAGAGTCCAAGGTCTAAGTAACATTCTAAGTCCTCTGTCTTCAAATCTTCAGTCTTCAAAACACTTAGGTTATCAGCAACCTTAAGTTCTTCAGTCAGTGTTTCTGGATTAGTTTCTAAATCTTTTATCCATGTGCTCTCTCTTGTCAATGACATAGTCAAGGAGATAGGTTCTTACAGACATTTCGGTTTCTCTGGAAACCATGCACTTTTCCTTGTAATCTAGATTGCGATTCTTCTCATGAAATTGTCTAATCCAGTAGACTCTTCCCCATTTCCAGACATGCTCTATCTTGGTCTCAATGAGCTTTAAGTATTTATACAAGACTCTTGCTATTTCATATAAAATTCTTCATATGCTTGCACACCAAGCTTATTTAGTGAGCCGTAGCCTGTTCCTAGTAGCTTTGGAACCTTATGAACATCATTAGGTTTGAAATAAGGAACTTATACCTTCATATCCCTTTCCATGGAATCTCTTCTGATTTTCACTTCAAAATCAAGCCATGTTTTCACATGTGTAGGATTTATCTTGGTCCTCATCTTATGTCCTGGTATAGCAAGAAACAAAATTGTGTGTCACTCTCTACTGTTGAATCTGAATATGTAGCAGCTGGGAGTTGTGTGTCTCAACTCATTTGGTTGAAAAACATGCTGCATGATTATTGTCTTGAAAGTGATACCCTCTTGATGTTCTGTGATAACCTTAGTGCCATTCATATATCTAAGAACCCTATTCAACATTCATGCACTAAACACATTTACATTATGCATCATTTTCTAAGAGACATGGTCAATAAGCAAGTCATTGACACAGAGCATATAGAAACCACAAACCAGCTAGCAGATATCTTTACCAAACCACTAGATAAAGAGAGATTCTTCAGTCTAAGAAGGTCTCTTGGTATGTGCACTCTCTGATTTGCATTGTTAACTGCAGTGTTGACTTAACATCACGGTCAACATTGACAGTCTGTCTTTTAGTGATGTTGTTTTTAATTTGCTTTCTATGTGATGTGCTCTTTGTGCTCTCGTGCTGTCTATGTATGTTCTCAGTTTGAAAGTTCTGGGTGGTGATGCTTAGGGTCTGAAAGTCTACTTGAAACCAAGGTTGAAGGGAATTGAGTTTCTTGGGTGTCTGATCTATGAAAAACTCATTGATGATGTTTGATGGATTTTTTACTCCTCTGCCATGATTAGCATTTGATGTTGCCCCTTTGTTGTTTATGGTTGTGGTTGTGCACTGGAACTACTAGATACAAACTAGTTTTATATTGGGGTGTATGGGGTTCCGGCTGCCTGCATTCGGTGTGATTATTTTCTTGAAGTAGTTTCTATAAAGGTGAGACAGATAATGTGCATGCATTGGGATACTGGGGTGTATATGTTAGGTGTGTTTTATGTTGCATTCTATCTCACTCTATCTTTCCTCCAGCATCAGTGGTGTTAATCGGGTCTACATTCCTTGTGTTTTAGTGACTTGCTGACTTACAATAAGAGTGGTCTGATTCCGATGTTGTCATCATTGTTGTGCCAACATTCTGATCAACATTGGATGTACTTGTTACATATTTGGTGCACTTATTTGAAAATTATTCGTGTTTTTTCTCTTATGTGATTTGTACATGTTTTTGGTTTGGGTTTGAGGGAGAGTCATTATCCTCTGCATGGGAATGTGCCTTCTTGTTATTGCGTATCTTGTCACTAATTTAGATTGAGATAAAATTGACCTCCCTAGGATTTGTCCTTTTGTCTCATTATCTTTACTTCACAAATTTTTGCTTCACTAACAAAGTTTAATCTTGAATTAACAATTGTGTACACAAAAGATTTGTGCTTCGCTACATACATGCAGGATTTTTTTGTGTGCAAATCCCATCCTAAAAATCATGATTGAATCAATTTAGTGTGAAAATTAGCTCATTAACCACTAGCCCACTAACTCGTCTGGCACTTGCTCGCACCCACTTCTCCACAAAAAGTTGTAGTAAAAATTTCATTATCTATCTCCTTCTCACTATAGTGTCTTTTCATCTTCACTCCAAAAACTTCACTCTTATCTCTCTCCTGCTCAAACAACTGTCAACATCATCTCTCAACATCCTCAAACAACTATGTCCAATCCACCAAATCAGCCCAAAGTGCTTATCAAAATCTCAAAATTGGTATATCCTACACCCCTTCAAGCAGAGCCTCCAGAATTGTGATTCCGCTTGAGGAATTAGGTGCGGATTCTGAATCAGAGACAAAAACCACTTCACATGTTCAATCAAAACCTCCATCACCAAATCAACCATAAATTATTATAGTCGACTCTAACTCTTCATCTTCTTGCTCATCACAAGTTGTTGATGAAAATCTCGCCAATTTAGGCTCTGATAGGAGACACAAGCCCAATTGGCACTAAAGAATAAGCTCCTGACAATATTGATTCTCCTAGCAACTCTCCACCACCGGCTTCGAATGAAGAACATGAAGAAATTTTGTCTGAAGAGGTTAGGGAAACAGGAAAGGGCGAAGGGAGTCAAGTTGATGAAACTGAGACTGGTCTTGAGCACTTGGGAACTCAAACTGTAGAAAGAGAAAAAACTGGAGGAAGGAGAAGATGATGCTGAATCAATCCCAACAGAAGAGAGTATGTTTGATACTGAATATGATTGTGTTGGTGAATATACCATAGAGGGAAGCGACTCTGGAAGTGACAAAGTTCCTATGGGTATTGACAATGATGATGAGTCAACATCCCCCATAGTTTCTAGAAACCCTAATGAGGAGGGCAGTTCAGATAGTACAGAAGAATATGAGGGTGTGGAATCGTCTGAAGATTCTAATGAAGATTTAATGGATGTTGAAGAATCCAATCCTCAACATGAAGAAGAGATCAATGCACCAAATGCTCTTGTTCCTGATATTAACTCTGATTGGGAAGGAGATGCACAAGACTTCTTCTTTTATGCTTAGGTAAATGTGGATAAATACTTATCTCTAGGAAATAGATCAGTTGATATTGAAAGAGTTATTGACGAAGAGTCCCTTAAGGCTTATAACCTGATTGAATTCTTAAAGAGTAGAAATCTCTATTCTGTAGTAACCCAATATGAACCTTTTGTACCTGATGCAATAAGGGAATTCTATGCTAATTTGTCTATAAACTTTGATAAAGTTGGAGGAGGAAAATACCATTATGTATACATGAGAGGAGAGTCGTTCTTGATAGATGCTAAGGATATCAATGATGTGCTGCATAGGGATAGAGAAGAAGTAGATACTCCCATTATTGTAACATACGATGCGATTGCTAGGGAACTTACTCTTTGGATATTGCAAGCATGGGCAGCTGTAGGTTCTATGGATTCGAAAGATTGCTCTTCCTTGGTATCTGTCCTAGCAAGGATCGATCTATATAACTGGCTACCCACATCCAACAACAAAAAATTGAGCAAGGAGGCTGGAATGTTGCTCTACAAGATCAAAATGGGATACAATATGAATCTGGGTGAATGAATTCTCCAACACCTTGAAAAGTTCAAGAGAAGGGGCTCCAAGGGATATCTCATTCTTCCTGCAACTTTGTTTGTTGTTCTAAAGCTGCATCATCTGATCATCAATGAAGGAGAAGTCTATCAGTATGAATTTGAACTGATCTAAGTGAATATGCAACTATTTGAAACTTCTAATAGAATTTGTGATCTCCAATGGGTAAACCCTGATATGCTAGCTGATATGGAAGTGCCAGAAGAACCTGCTGATGTGTAAATACATGAAGGAGCTGTTGCTCCTCCAGAAGTGCATGAGTCTTCAACTGCTAGAACAACTAAAACTCAGACTGACAATGTTGTCACTAATGATAGGTCAACATCCCACCCCAATGCTGACTTTCTTGCTGCAGGTACTTCAATTGACCAAGACAAGTAGATTATGGATCAAATCAGGATGCTCGAAGCTCAAAATGCTAGCTTGCAAGAAGAGATTAACAAGAATCTACAATTTAAGAGTACCTTGTTGACTTTTCTTTCCTCACAAAAAGTGGGAGATAAGACCACTTAAAGTTTAAACTTTTTTAAATTTCATTTGATTCTGAACAATGGTCTGTAATATTCTGAATTCTGTTTTGTACTCTTCTTGGTTATTTTCTTATATGTTGTCTTGAATGCTTGCCTGAGGTTAAGGAGGAGCTTATGAATTAAGGGAGCGATTTGAACTATTCTTACTTGAAATATGTGCTTGTGATTGCTGCTTAATTCTTGCTATTGTTTTGTGATGAAAGACTAAGATTAAGGGGGAGATTGTAAGTGAAAGTTGCACTTGATGATAACCTTATCTTTCTTAACAAGTTTAATGTTTTTAGTTTTACTATTGTGCAACAGGTGTGTCAACATCGGAGACAACATTGCATATAACATTGACTTGCTGGAAACTTGGAGTCAAAGAAATCAAGAAGATTAATTCACTGCCGACTCAAGAAAGAATTATGAAGAATATTTCAAGAAGAATGCAAGAAGGAAATAATCATTGAAG
>JAYMSP010002007.1:0-26991 GCA_036897095.1 Plantago elongata | reverse complement strand
TGTTCCCCGTAAAAAGAGCCCCCCCCCCCCTCCCCCACCCCCCCAAAAAAAAAAGAAAATAAAGGAAAATAAAAAATAATAATCGAGTGAAGAATGATCTGAGAAAAATTTTCCAGTTAGAGAGATCAGAACCCCTCCCCTCCCAAGGGAAACATATACTACCTCCGTCCAACTCCATCTTCCCGTATTCTAATTTGGTCCGTCACAACTTTATCTTATTATCCTTAAATGAAAAATATATCCCTTACTTTATACAATATCTCTACTACTTTATTTATTTTTTTGTTTGTTTTATCACCATCTTTCCTACTTTATTCACTCTGTTTTCTACTTTATCACATTCTCTCTTACTTTAAATTCACTTTTCTCTTAATAATTTGTGCTCGATCCGGCGGTGAGATGTTGGGACGGATCGGGGTAGTAGTTTTACATATTTAATTATAAAGTATTGTGGTCGGGTCTTGTTGCAAATATATGGACCGGGTTCGAGTAAAATTATCTCATTCAAATTTCAAATCATCATATTCTCATAGTTTGTTGACATTATAATTGAATTTCCATGTTTAAATATCACATTTACAAATTTGGTTTACCAAATAGAGTTTGTAAGTAAGAGTTATCTGCTTGTTCAATTACTTATTGAAATAATTTAGTTTGTACTTCTAATATAGTTCTTAATTAAGTCTTATTTATCCCATTTCTAAAGTTGTTTGCCTGTTAGATTGAACTCTCAAGTTGAAACTTAACATCAATAGTTTACTTTCTTTAATGGCGTGTTTTATCATTTTCAATAGATTTTTTGACTTGTATGTAATATTTTTATAGTTGCTCTCCAAATCAATTTAATTTCAAGTCGAAATTAACGTATATTCAAAGTTGATGTTACCCTTCGAATTAGTCGCGAAGATGGAGGTGTTCATTTGTTGAAGTACTTTTTATGTATAGTATGATCTAATCTTCTAATAGTTCCCAAATTGTATATATGTATCCCAAACTTTGAGTATGTGTTCCTTTGAATTGAATTCTCAAATGGAATTATCAAAATTTTAATGTAATTTGCATATATTGTGATACCAAATCATAGCATTCGACCCAAAAAGGGTTGTCCTATTATGCTCTTTAGGAACATCGATCAGGCAGCTAAGCTAGCTATGTAATGGAACCAGGTTGATTGTTACTAATATTGCGAAGAATATTATTCAGGCGGAGATGATACACGGAAATAATGTTGGACAGAAGGTTTACATACCTCGGATGGTACTTACGTCATCGGATCTTACCAAGTTTCCGATTAGGTTCCAGGGGAGGAAGTTTCCTGCACCCGTCTGCTATGTCATGCCAATAAACAAAAGTCAAGGACAAATCATTATCTCATGTTGGACTCTACCTCCCTAAGCCTGTTTTTTTTGTCATGGTCATTTGTATATGGCATTTTTCAGAGTAACGAGCAAAAAGGGACTTCATATTTTAGCATTGGATGAAGATGGTAACCCAACATATACCACCACCAACGTCGTCTATAAGGAAGTTTTTAGGATTCTCCGAGGTATAGTATATATTTACCATTAATCAACTTTTATTTAAACTATTAGCTAATCGATTTTCATCATTAACTAATTCAATATAATATTCTTTCTGCAATTGGTTTCTTCATTTGTACACCGTGAGTGTATACCTCTCTTTACATTTGTCTTCAGATTCTTTAATGTATTTAATCTTATGATTTATTTGATTGATACGAATTATCGTTTTCAATGTATGTTCTTTCCATCTTATTAATAATAGAAGCAAATCATGCTGTGACATCGTCACGGGTTAGTACTAGTATTATGATAAATCCTAGAGTGCATACATATGTGATTTGTCATACATCAAATTTTCAATTATTAAGAGAACATTCTGGTTTGGCCGAAGCTGGATCCGAACAATAGTCATAAGACATGTATTTCTTCCATATTCGTTAAGTTCCATATACTTTGGCCTATTCCAGAAATACTTATCTGAATCACAGTGTCCAGGAGCCTTGCAAGCATGAAAGTCAAAATGTGTATAAGTGGCAACTAAGGGTACCTGAGACCAATCCACCTTCCCAGCCCAATCCGCATCCCGTATGCTTGCCTCAACTTGCATAGGAACATTTGGGAAGGGAATTCCCTTATTAGCATTGTTTCTGAACACTCTTATAGGAATCTTATCAACATAAAACACTATGTGACGTGGGTTGCAAAGGATCTCATAAGTATGAAAACTCTTAGATGGATCAAACCAAAGGTTGAAACTTTGTTCTCTATGTGAGGTTATCTCATTAACATAAACATTGGTTTGGAGGGTTTTATTAGTGCCAAGAAACTCGAAATCCACCTCCATATGGTTTCTCATAGGCTCGAAATCTGGTTGTGAAGTCAAGTAGAAACATGAGATGACACCCCCGTCGGCTTGTCGGGTATTTTCATCTTGATACTAAACAAACCAGACCCGTACTGGGCCATTGATCGAAATCCAGAACCTGATTTATTATCTAATTGAATTGTTACCTTATTTGGAGTGATCACGGTTTGTTCCTTTCCCCATAGAGAATAATAGTATTCAGAAAAATTGCTAGAGTTTGCATTTAATTGCAGCACAAGCGAAGAACATAGAAGAATGGTGAAAAGAGATTGGAAATTCATAAAATCTAATATATATATATATATATATATATATATTTCAAAACAGGTCGTCGTGTGCTTCTTCCTCCTCCTCCGCTTTTGCTTTGGAATATCTAAACATTTATAAAATTGAATCCCATGAACTGAAGCATATCTATAAATCAAGAATTCAAAAATATAAACGATTGTAAGATAAACATGTAAAGGTACCATGGTTAAATGATGAACTTGCAAGTTGCAAGCATCACACACAATGGTGGATGATAGCCTACAAAGAGATAGGACCAAGCAAGTTAGCAAGACATAGTAATATATTTCCAAAGACAACTTCTGCTTGTGTATCCATGTTAATTTGTTTGTATTTCAATATAAAATTTGCAGTCTATGGGTAGATGATTTTTTCTCTGGACTTACTTAGTTGTGCTTTTGCTAGAATTGATTCTCGATATGTTATTTATATCCGCTTAAAAAAATATGTTTGTTATATTGATGATTAGGCCGGTTGAAAGATGATTCTAAGACATTTTGGGGATGTGAAAATCCCGAAAAGCAATGTCTGGTACACATTAGAATCAATGGACCAAAAACACAGATTAGAACTTAACATGTCTAAATAACAAATCAATACCAGTCTAGTTCCACAATTGCCTACGTATAAAAAACTTTCATATTTCACTAGACAACCAATATTAAACATAGTACAAGCTAAGCTATTCTCGGCGAACAAGGTCAGACTAATTTGGTTCTCTATATGTTTTATACCAGATTTTGTTCGTCAGACTAATTTGGTTCTCTCTATGTTTTATACCATATTTCTAACTGTTAGGTTTTCTCTCTATTTTATACCAAATTTTTAATCGTTTCCAGTCGTCGACGGATTTCATGTTTTCTAAAGGATTCCTTAACATTTAACTTCTACATCTTCGGTTCTATGATGTTTAAACTAAATTCACAGAATACAAACTTACATTTTTTTTCTTATTATCACTATTATTTAAACAAATTAAAGATGAACATATGACGAAAAAGAATTTATTTGTTCGCCCATATGATATGGGAGTTAATTATTTTCACATATGTTTAAAACATTGAAAGTCAGTGTAATATGTGATAATGAAAACTTCAAGAAAATAGTCAGAAGGAGACTTATCATGACTTGACTATACCAAAATATATGGTGAAAAAGAGAAATGAAAAAGTCTCAAGCGGAAAGCCATCCATGATTATATAAATTAATGACACTTTCTAGAAAAATATCAATAGGTTTGCACTATAAGTTAGCATCCATGACAACTCTTTAAGTAGCACAAACAAAAAGAAGTCCAAATGAGTTTCCTTTATATTTTTACCTCTGTGCTGTTTTCTTTTCTAGCACTGCAATCAGATGCAGCTGCCAATTTCTCAACATACTACTATCCTCTATGGGGAAAAGATCACCTCACTGTCTCCCCGAGCGAAGTCACGCTCCAATTTGATAATGTATCCGGTGCTGGATTTAGATCAAAGTCCCAATACATGTCGGGTTTGTTTCATATCAGGATGAAGATACCTGACAAACCAACAGGAGGTGTCGTCTCAAGCTTCTATTTAGCATCCGCGGAGTATGATAAACCACGCTTTGAGTTGGTGATGGAGTATTTGGGCATAAATGGCACACTTCAAACCAAAGTTTACCTTAATGAGTATAAGTCAGAGAGAGTTCAAACTTTCAAGGTTTGGTTTGATCCATCTCACGATTTTCATACTTACGAGATCCTTTGGAACTCTCATCAAATAGTATTTTCGATTGATAAAATCCCGATCAGGGTGTTCAGAAACAACACTGTGAAAGGGATCGCTTATCCAACAGTTCCTATGCAAATTGAAGCAAGCTTGTTTAACGCAGACTGGGCTGGCAATGTGGATTGGTCAAAAGCACCGTTCTTCTCTCATTATCAGGATTTCGACGTCATCGGTTGTATTGGCAATTCTGAGTGTGAATCGGACAAGTACTTCTGGAACAAGCCAAGTTACTGGGATCTTAGTGCTGATGATAAGAAAAAGATGGCAGAGTATAGGAAACTGTACATGTCTTATGACTATTGCTATAACAAATCCACTGTAAAACCAGAATGTGCTCTTAATAATTAGAGACTTCATGTTTTGCAACTCTTATTCTATTAACTAGCTAGCTTAAGAGGTTTCCAAGGTTCCACCCAGCAGGGGCGGACTTAGGGCCCTGGGGTGTTCAGTTCGACTCCCGTAAAACTTGAATTTTTATTTATAGGTAATATTTTTAAAATTTTGCCCTACATAACCATCGGAAAAACTTCATATACAGTATATAGTTTTGTTCCTCCCCAATCCGGCATCCCCTAATTTCACCTCTATTCTACAGGTTGGTTCACTTTTACAATCGATACTAATCTTGACTCCTGAGCGAGTCTAATTAATAACATGACACAAGAGTGTTTTTAAAAGTATACTATATAACTACAGAATGTACTTTCGACCATTTTTCCCCTTTCATTTTGAAAATCATGAAACGAAGCCATACTATATACTTCTCAATAAAGAACTTTGTGTAAATCAGAGTATATATACGAACTATCCGAGCCGAGTTATATGTACAAAGCTTGATGTGGATATTTAGCTTGACACGAGCTGCACAACTAGTTGGACTTGAATTCGGTTGGAAATAAAAAAGAAAATCAATTCAAACTCGACTCATAAACTTATAATTTTCTAGACACCGAGCAAAGCTTACAACATTATATAGCTAGAAATGATGGAAAAAAGGTTGATTTTTCTGCCCTACTTTGACATGAAAGAGCTTGAGGACCGGTTTATCACTAATTTTTAGTTAGCTTTTCAACTTTATGAGCTTTTTTCATAAAAAGAGCTCGTTACGTAAACGTGCAGCTTTTTAAACAAGCTAGCTGCTTTGAGAAGCTAATCAAGTTAACTCGTTGAAAAAAAAGTTACCAGATCAACTATAAGCTACTTTTTCAGCTACCAGCTAACTTTCCAACTACTAGACCTCAATATTCAGTACTGGAGTTAATTATTCGAAATTTGAATACTTAACACAAGGAAAGAAGAACTTCGAGGATATTCATAATACAACACTAATTGAGGTGTCCTTAAAAAAGGTACTACAAAACATGGAAAATCTTGAATTAAAACAAACTAATTATGTCGAGATTAACAATGGTGATTTTCTTGCACTCTTCCTCTTTATATTCGTTCTTGTATTAATCTTTTTTAAATTAGCGATGATTTTTTTACAACATTTCTTACTACCTAAGATTCATGAAATCAAAGTCATTTGTGAAAATTGATTCTCTTCACTGTTTGAGCAATGGAAAAGTTATGTAAATTGATGTTACTTTCCTTAGTAATAGTATCACTAAGCTGCACTATAAATTAGTCTCACTACACCCCCCATAGAATTCCACACAACAGAGTTAATCATGAGTATTTCCATTGTTTTCACCCTTCTTTTGTCTTCTCTTCTAGTCCTGCAATCAAATGCAGCTTTTGATACGTACTACACCCCCCTCTGGGGAGGGGATCACCTCAGGATCACTCCCGACGAGGTTACGCTCTTGTTCGATCAGGCGCATGGTGGTGCTGGATTCCGATCAAAGGCCCATTACATGTCCGGGTTCTTTCACATCAGGATGAAGATTCCCGACAAACAAACCGGAGGTCTCGTTACCAACTTCTACTTAACTTCCGCCCCGGATAATTTACCCCTTCCAAACCATTTTGAGTTGGATTTCGAGTTTTTGGGCACAAACGGCACACTTCAAACCAACGTATATCTCAATGAGATAAATGCACATAGAGAACAAAGTTTCAATCTTTGGTTCAACCCGTCTGAGGACTTTCACAGTTACGACATTCTTTGGAACTCGCATCAGATAGTGTTCTACATTGACCAGATTCCTATAAGAGTGTTCAAGAACAATGGTGGGAGCGGGATCCTTTTCCCTAATGTTCCTATGCAGATTGAGGCAAGCATATGGGACGCGGATTGGGCTGGGGAAGTGGATTGGGCGAACCAGCCGTTTATTGCGCATTACCAGGATTTCGATTTTACAGGTTGCATTGGCAATGACTGTGATTCGGGTAGTTATTTCTACAATGCGCCGAACTACTGGGATCTCAGTGCTGAAGACAAGCAGAAAATGGATCAATATAGGAGTCAATATATGACTTATGACTATTGCTTGCAACCATCCACTGCTTTACAAGAATGTTCTCTTTGATTAATTACTACTAAAATCTAGACATAATAATATGTTTTATTACTAGCTAGTTTCGTCAATGCAGTTTTACGTGGATTAAATCATTGCAATGAAGAGTTCAATTTCACTGGTTTTTATTTTTAGATGTACCAGAATAACCAGATGGTTACGGTGGCATTTAATATTTAATCATAATTCTATACCCTCACTGAAAACTTCCGAATGTCTACTACTAGTCATTTTAAGCGAATATATCTTGATTTTCACATGTACTTATTATAACAATTCTATACATTTGTAATATAAGTAAATCTCTTGCATGAGATACGTTATTGAGCTTTGGGGCAATGTGAGAATTAAGTTATTTAGTTTACAAGGCAATACCAAACTTACATACACAGTATATTGCTTAAAACCCAAGTGTGGAAATATTTGTATTATCTTTTGAAAACGAAAGTGATAAAAACAACTTTTAACCATTTTATTGGTACAAATTATGTATGAGAAAATTAAAGTCATTGACGTGCGAGTAATATAACATATATTTTGAATAAAATTCCTTCAAGTAGTTATCTTATCTATTACTTCCATAGTTTTATCAGACACCCGTAACAAAATCATTCATAAAACTTGATTATTGATGTATTCTTAATTCAATGCACACAACATCGGGTCATAATGGATGTTTGAGATGATAACCATATTTTTGTTCTAGTGTATGTTTTTGGAGAAAAGCGTTGGTTTTTCTTAATAATACAAGTAAAAGTCATACTCCATATATATTACATTTGTGTAAATAAGTTGAGACGTGCATGAGTTTCATTTTCCTCTAAAAGAAAAGCATATGATTTTCGTCTCACTTTTTGAAAAAATCACTGACTGTTAGTTAATCTGTTACAACAATATAATTTGAATATTTTTTCTACTCTTATATGTTCAACTTATCTCATCTCACGCACATATATACTGCACTTGTTTGAATTAGGGAGAATTAATATAATTCAGAGATGGTGTAATGGAGCTCAATGAACTTAATTGCCAAAATATATACATAGGGTAGGAAAATGTAAAAGATATATACTGTGTAAATAGTCCATTTATGCCGATTTGTAAAGTTTAAATTGATGTCATTGTCTATAGTATGAGAGTAGTTTGCACTATAAATTAGTCTGGAAGTTTTGGAGAACAAAATATAGATTTATCAAGACAAGAAAACAAGGAGAGAAGACAGTCTTGTTCACATGAGTTTCCTTCCTCTTTTTCCCATTCTTGTGTGTTCTCTATTGCTGCAATCATCATATGCAGCTGATTTTGCTACATACTATTACACCCTCTGGGGAAAGGATCACATTGTGATCTCTTCCAGTGAAGTCACACTCCAGTTTGATAAAAGCTCTGGTGCAGGATTTCGATCAACATCCCAGTATGGATCCGGTTTGTTTCATATCAGGATGAAGATACCTGAAAAGCTAACCGAAGGTGTCATTACAAGCTTCTACTTGACTTCTGCACCAGATGGTAGGCAGCTCGGGAACCATTTTGAGTTGGATTTCGAGTTTTTGGGCACCAACGGAACAGTCCAGACCAATGTGTATGTTAACGAGGTAAATGCACATAGAGAACAAAGTTTCAAGCTTTGGTTTAACCCGTCGCAAGAATTCCACACTTACGAAATCCTCTGGAATTCACATCAAATAGCGTTTTATGTTGACAAGATTCCAGTAAGAGTGTTCAAGAACAACGCTGCTAAGGGTATCCCTTATCCGAATGTTCCAATGCAAATAGAGGCAAGCATATGGGATGCAGAATGGGCTGGAGCTGTGGATTGGTCTAAGGCCCCATTCATCGCTCATTACCAAGATTTCGATTTCTCTGCTTGTGTTGGCAACGTCGGATGTGACTCGAGCAAGTACTTCTGGAATCAGCCAGGGTATTGGGAACTCAGTGTGGCTGACAAGAACAGAATGGCACAGTTTAGGAAGAAGTATATGACTTATGACTATTGCTCCAAGCCATCCACTGCCAAACCAGAATGTTCCCTTAATAATTAAGATCTTATGTAATGTATTATCAACTGTCTTGTTTTATATTCACAGAACTGTGAGGAACTATGTAAGCATAAGCTTAAATTGAAAGCAAAGAGATTGAATAGAAGCAATTCCCTTTGTGCTAACTCAGTAAGAGATCAAATCAAATGTACAGGTTCATAACAGGGATAGTGTACTTCATCAAACTTATCAAGCCTTCAACCCGAAGGCCCTTAATCGTATTCACAAACAGCAAAAAGCTGGTTGATAAGCCATTAAACACAGATACTAGAGGACTGAAGCTAGAGGCAAAGTTGCATATGCTGCTGCAAGGATTTAATACAACTATTCACATCATTTCCATTAAGTAACAGAATATATATATAACAAGTAGAACGCTTGGCACACGAATCTGAAGGTCATACGACCCAGTACAGGGACAAAAACAACAGAACGCGCTACAAACTGGTCAAATGTAAAACAGTTCACATCAAATCCTGAAAAGTATGATAGAACATGATGGATTCCTAGAAAAAATCGAATGAAATCCTTGAGTTTCAGTTAGTTCCATAAATCCGAACTCCAACATTATGCTTACATATTAGCATGCCACTTCAGTTGTTTCTGGTACTTCAAATCGTCAAAATGATAACTTCTTTTGAGGCTATATATGTAGGCAAGTTCTGTGTATGCTTTGTTGAATTTTACATTGCAGTCTTTGGATTGTTGAATTGGAACCGCTTTGGAGTTGGATGGAGTTTTCCTAAGCTCAGTTCCCCATGATTGCAGTTTCCGGCTGGTAAGAAACTGCCCCTTTTTTTTATCTCCGGCTGATTTTTACCTTGAGCCTACAGGGATCATCTTTATAACAGCAGCAATGGGCATGCCAATAAATCCAAGCAAAACACATGCTAGCCACTGCTGCAACGTCAGAGGATAGGTGTTGGCAAATGTGCCCAAGAATTGAACGATGATGATTTGGAAGATGGCAGTGCTGCTTAGTACAGCCACAAAAACATAGTTATCAAAGATGCCTTTGATGACGTTGATTTTGTCCATGTCTCGAGAGCTTATCTCATTGAAAACCTGCAAGATGAAGTTTAAAGATCCTAAGCTCTTTCCAAAAGTTTAATAGCAGATTTTTAAGTGAAATTTATATTAATTGGTTTATTGTTGAACAAGTCAGTCAATTGGGATATGAACATATAACAGAAGTTAAAATGTTTTGTTTAACAAAAATGACTTTCTATCACTTGCGAAAAACTTTGCCCTGGCTTTGAAAGTATTTTGGGTAAATCACTTGGACTTCCTATCGTATGTTCCAAACTTACACCAAATTTCATACAAAGCAATATCAACACAAAACAACTGAAATGAGTAAGCCATTCATCACACAAAATCCATTTGGCAGATTGTAGCAACAAGGGATCATTTACATGTGATCTCATTTATGATAATCTAGTAGAAAAAACAAATTACCAAGGCAATACCGATGCAGACTCTTAAATCTTAAGGAATTCAACAAGCACTTTTCTCAAAATTACTAGCTACTAAATCTTGTTTAGTGTATGGAAATTACTTAATAGTCATATGTGTATTGCAAAATTAAAGGAAGTCATAGCATTATTAGTACTTTTGAAGTATGTACTATATATTTAGAACCCCTCCCACAGGTATGTTTGTGTAAATACCAAGTGTTTAAGCGATATATTCTTTCTTTCTTTCCTAAGATTACCTGGCAGAAGACAAATGAGTTGAAAATGAGTGTGTTTAGGATGATATCAGAATCTGGGCCATCAAGATGGAATGCTGCCTTTCCTGCAGTTTGTAGATACCATATGATGATGAACTGGTAGATAGACTGGCCAAGAATATTCCTCCACATGACATTGGTGATGAAGCTCCCTTTCCGTCCAACAGGTTGTCTCTTCATTAACTCATTATTGGGAGGTTCAGTAGCTAGTGCAAGTGCTCCAAGTGTGTCCATAATCATGTTCACCCACAGAAGCTGAACGGCTGTGAGTGGAGCACTACCTGAAAGCATGTAATGAAATCATAAAACATTAACCAAAGTATGCAAGTAAGAAAGATTAAGTATAGTAATAGTTCTTGTGTGGATGTGTGCTTACCAGTCAAGCAGGCTGAAGAAAAGTTTACAATCAATGCAACAATATTTACTGTCAGCTGAAACTGAACAAATTTTTGAATGTTTACATAAACTGAGCGACCCCATTTTGCAACAGTTACAATGGTGGAAAAATTATCATCTAGAATTATAACATCAGCACTCTCCTTTGCAACCTGCACAACCAGAAAGCAACTTAGTAACCATGCATGTCACTGTACTGTGGTAAAGAAGAAATAATCGATTAAAAAGTCAAGCTCAGTCGATGCATTGCTAGGAAATAGAGAGGACTGGAACACATGTCTATGGAGATAAAAGCTATTAAGGAAATATAACAAACCACCCTAAACAATACTCCTACATAAGAATGAACTAGAAGTTGCCAACTTCAAAGTACAGCTATGCAGGAGGTGGTTTTCTCATTACAATGTAAAAAATAATGGCACATAACATTCACCAAACTCGTGACTGTTTCCATCCTAACTGATAACAAGATATACCCTACTCCAGTAAGATCTTACATATAACGATAAATATTTTGATTATGCTAGAAATGGATAGATAGGATGTGTTTGCACCACATTCAGATAAATATATATCTCATATTGTATATTATAACAACAACAAAAAACAGATAATTAAGTTGCATAAAAGTCTGAAAATAGATTATAGCCTTTAAGCTTCAAGCATGATGACTATGTGCACATATAATTTTACCTCAGTGCCAGCGATTCCCATTGCAAGGCCAATATCTGCTTCATGAAGTGCTGGGGCATCATTCGTTCCATCGCCTGTCACTGCAACAACCTCCTCAAATGTTGTTCGCAAATGCCTCACAAGAGCATGCTTATCCATTGGTGAGGAACGGGCCATTACCTATCATATGAAAGATATTGGATGTTAATCTACAATCAGGTTATTTGTAAACTAAAGCGTGCATTAAACAAGTATTTGAAAGAATCCATATGCTCCTGTGTAGGCATTTATATGACAGCAAGAGGTGAACGGTTCCATGCTTTACCCCAACCTTGAATATATGACTGGGTTTAAGATATTCAATTAGAGATAAGGTTTATGATTCATTTAACAGAGTGTAAAGTTGGAGGACAAAATTGGAGTTTACTTAATTAATGGCAAAGGCTTAAAGAATGCTCAGTATAAACGAAGTTAAAAAATCAACGAATGGTGTGTCACATGTAAGCTGTAACCACAGTACCTGTAGTTTTGGAATTAGCTCTTGCAATTCCTCCTCACTCTTCTCTCGGAAATCTGGGCCTTCAATAGCAATACCATCATCAGTCAGGATTCCACATTCTCTAGCTATTGCCTTAGCAGTGTTAATGTTGTCTCCTGTGACCATTCGCACGACAATGCCAGCTGACCTACAAATTGCAACAGACTCCTTGACCCCAGGACGAACTGGATCTTTAATCCCAACTATTCCTATTAAAGTATAACCCTCAAATGGAATAGGATTCTGAGGAGAGAAGTCGCTTTCAATATCCTTGTATGCAAGGCACAAAGTCCGGAGCGCTTCATTTGCAAATTGTTCAATGGTCTTGTGCAGATGATTGACTGATAGTTTATCCAGAGGAATTATTTCACCGTTCGAGTCCAAAACCTTATCACATGCAGCCAAAATAATCTCAGATGCACCTTTACAGTGTGCCTGGAAACCTACACCTGGTAGCTCCAAGACTACACCCATGCGCTTCTTCACCGAATTAAATGGCTCAACTTTGACAAGCTTTGACGTCTCTCGCTCTGATTTGTAATCTCCTCCGAGAAAGAGGCCAAACTCCAGAAGAGCACTCTCCGTAGGTGTACCAAGGACTTCAATTTTTCCATTCTTATCCATAACAATATCTCCTCCAGTGTTATTGAATATCGACTTCACGAGGAGTCCCACTGATGAATCAGGAAGGTCAGAGCAAAACGCAGACCTCTTTGTGGAGCTATCAATTTCTTTAATTTTCTCACAAATGCATGCTTTTACAACGGTCATACGATTAGTAGTTAGCGTCCCAGTTTTATCACTACAAATAGTTGTTGCTGATCCCATAGTTTCACAAGCTGCCAGATGGCGAACAAGTGCTTTGTCATTCATCATTTTTTTCATTGCAAATGCAAGGCTCAAAGTAACAGCCAAAGGCAAGCCCTCTGGAACAGCTACCACAACAATCGTAACCGCAATAGCAAAGTATTCCAGCATTTCCAGAGCCTCATCACCCGACCAAGTCCATTGTAAACCTTCATTCATCTTGCGGCTAAATAGTCCTTGCACAAGAACCGCAAAGGTAATAACTGCAAAAAATAGTCCTATCTTTCCAATAATGGTTGCCACTCCATTAAGTTTAACCTGCAAAGGGGTCTCATCATCACCTCCTTCACTGAGAGTGGCCATTAATTTACCCCATTGAGTTTTCATCCCCACACTAGTGATAAGCATTTTGCAGGACCCATCCTGCACTTTGGTTCCAGAGAGGAGAAAAGGATGTTCAGCTGTTACGTTTATAGGTTCACTCTCTCCGGTTAAACTAGATTCATTTATTAACAACGAATAACCCGAAATGAAGAGGCCATCAGCCGGGACTTGATCTCCAACAGCAAGATGAACTACATCTCCAGCTAGTAGGTCAAATATAGATAGCTTTTGTCTATAACCTTCTCTTGTAACCTGAACAGTTATCTTTTTCTTCTCCTTATCTAAGTCTTTAAACTGTAAAGACTGTTTATAATCACTTGTCGCAGTGACAAATACAACAAGAAGTATACTGGCAACAATCCCAAGTCCATCATGAGCACCCTTAGGCCATCCTTCAGTCGCAATTCCAACAATCAGAGAGACAAAGGCACATACACCAAGAATCATGAGGGTCGTATCTTGAAGTGCTTCCCAAACAAAAACCCAAAACCCCTTGGATGGTGCCTCAGTGAACTTATTAAGTCCATAAATATTCTTTCTGCGAACAACTGCCTCCTCAGAAATATCAATCCCTTTAGTAGTGCTCGTTGAGAGCTTGCCAGCAATACCCTCAACACCCCCATGATTTGTCAACTTACCTGAATTATGTCCCTCAACAACGGATCCCAATTCATCGGCACATATGCTGAACCCTGCTTCCTTGACATTCTCTGGTGGGGAGTATCCTATTGCTGTAAGTAAACATCCGTCATAGCATTAGGAGTAGAGATAAAGCGCTTAATGCTGGAAATGTAAGTTGAGTAAGTCCAACCTTTAATAAAACTAAGAGCAGCTTGAGAAACTAATACTGCCACTCTAAGCTTCTCCTGTATTTTCACCAAATCAATCAATCAATCAATCACTACTGCAAGCATTCAAAGGTATTAAAAAAAAAAGAAAAAGAATGATATCAGGTTCCGCATCACGTCACTAGATTCGTTGAAGATCAGTTGATTTATCATAAAACAAGTGAAGGATTTTATCGATACCAGTAACGAAACGCTACAAGTTCTGCTTGGATTGGATCAATCAATTCGTAAGAAATAAGAACATTATGTTCATACATCATAGTATACTAAGAAAGTATCAAAATCTGATATGATGCTTGCATGTCTAAAGAAGCTGAATCAGAAACAAACATTAAGCATTATGATCAATTGCTCATGGTGTTTCAGTTTCAATCTACTACTACAGTAGTTTTTTAATACGGATCTCGTATTAATCTATCTCATAGAGACAACAGATCTTACTTATTTTCCACTCCACGACTATCATCAGAATCAAACATCATCATAAAGTAATTACATACGTACAGAATAATTAAGGTAAGCAAGCAAGTTGAAAAGGAAAAGTCAAACAGGACATGGTCAAATTGAAAAGCAAAAATGTCTTGAGAAAGAAGACCTGATTGGACTTTTGGATCTCGCGAACTTCAAAACGCTTGGAAAGATTAGCAGTGAATCGGAACCTTCTCTTCCGATTCTTAACCAGCCAGCAGGCTTTTCTCCATCGTTGCAAAGCCTCCTCCGATGAGTTTTTCGGCTTCACATCCGAAAAATCGTCCATCATCAAAAAACTTCAACTTATAGAAATAGTATCAATTCAAATGAGGCAACAAGCTTGAGCTTGATTTATTGTGGTAGCTAGCACAATGAAGAAGGGTGAGCTTTATATTATTACAGGTTAGGCGAGTGAGTGTTTTCTGAAGAACCTTGACTTGGAAAAGTAAGTGAAACTGAAAAGTATTGGTGGACAAAGTGTGTGTGTAATGGCCAATAATGCTAATAATTGCTCTTTTAATATTGGGACTGGATTGGAGGAACGTGCAAATTTCTTGGGAGTCGGAATTTGTGGGGAAATTTATTGAGATGGAGGAGTGGGTAGAAGAAAAATAAATACAAAAACTAAGAGACAATGATTCTGAAAAGCGTGTTCGATGTGATAATCCTACACTATTGTCCTTGATGATGTATCACGATTAATTGTACGGCCATTCTTAAACCCAACCCAACGTCTATATTGAAATTCATGTTGTCACGTTTTAAATTTGAAAATTATCAAATATGTATGCATCACCATACTTTTTGAACAAATGCTTGTGGATATTTTAGGAACAGTTTAAATTAGAATTTGAGTTCAGTCCACAAATTTTTTTCATTAATTTTACATATAAAAATATAATTTAAATTAAAATAAATAAACTCAAATTCTAAGCAAAATAATTTGTTAGATTTTAGTTTACAGTTGAATTTAACTACAATTTCAAAGATACAACTTGAAAGTAGATAAATTGAGAGTTGAGTGTAAAATTTTTTTTCGTAGATTAGGTTAAAGTTGGTTTTATAAGAGAAAGATGTTTTATAATAACATAATGGAATAAGGTATATATAGCGAATAGATAGAAAGTGATTGAATCGAATAAAAGTAAAGGAAGTGGTTGGGGCTTCTTTTCTTTTTGTTTTTATAATAATTTCAACATGAAAGTGAAGTCAAAGCGTTTAAGATCGAGTGTCAAGCTAGAACACCCTGTAATCATGAGGTTATGGGTTAAATTTATTGAAATGAATGATTATATTTTCTATATAGAAATTGATGGTGATTTGTATATAGAAATGAATTTATAAATTTATTATATTTAATAACTATGTAAATTGGAATACATCAAGGAATATATATACATGAAAGTGAAGACATTCTTAGCCATATGGCAAACTTGTAATCATAAGTCAAACTCATTGACTAACTTTTGGCTTCAGGGACAGGCAGAAGAGTGACCATACATAGCAAAGTTAATTTGGTGCCACTGCCAACCATTTCTTTCTTGTACCAATTATGGTTTAAGCTTGATTAGGATCTTATGGATACTTTTACTGGAAATAAACATCTACAATTAGAATCTTATATTATTCACCTACAATCTCTGCACCTTCTGTAGATAAATCAACAACCATGAGTCCCCATGACCATTAGAGTCATTGACATTCCATTAGAACTCCATTCAACTGCATTATTAATTAACACATGCTAAAGGTCAAATGTGTAACACAAATAATTGTAAATTGACGTATGCAATAAACAATTCTTTGATGTGGATTCATAATTGTATGTATGGTTTTGGGAGGGAGTATGGTATTTGTAGTGTATAAATGAATGTTTCTATTTACCACTATCTTTTCAGTTAATTTTTTAAGTTTATTAAGTTGTTTAAATCAAAAAATTGTTATATGAACGTATAAATTTTTAAATAAGTTAGCTGGTTTAAGAAGTTTATCAAGTTAAATTATTTAGAAAAATACTATCTAATAAGATATCAGTTAATTATTCAACTGCAACCTTCATTTTCAGCTAATTTTATTAAGTATGAAATTGTGTTACCAGTTCATTTTTAAGTCGGGTATAAGAACTTCATTAAACAAGGAGATATTTTGGTACATTTACAGATCATCTGTCATTATCTATAAATTGTTTTCCCAGTTGCATTTGATTGGATCTGAATCTAACTAGCTATATATTATCCTTTTATTTATCATCAAGCCACCCAGCATGCACATAATTTCTTCTACGGCCTTCTGCTTTTCATTTATTTACAATTAGACATTGTTTGCTGCTCATTACTCATTAGGGATAAAAACTTTTGAGAGTCCTTTATTTTCATAAACGGATTTAACATCACACATTTGATCATTTAGTTAGAAAAACTATACGTTTGATAAACATATATTGTGAGTTTAATGCAAGTTTATTAGATATAATGTACCAAACATATATTGTGAGTTTAATGCAAGTTTATTAGATATAATGTACTTAAATATGTAATGTTGATTTTGGTCTTTGATAGATTTTATCGCGTAAAATTTTGTATTCGAGGTGACAATAATCGGGCTAGGCTTCTAGGCACTTTTTTGGGTGATGGGTTCCCCCGGCTGATCATCATCTTCACCTGAATGCCATTCAACCATTCCGTAGTCCCTATTCCTAACTCCCAAGTACTTCCTAATCCTAATCATTGAGAAGGTTTAGATTGGGCCACAATAAGCCCAGCACAAGGAACTTTGTATGAACTTTCATATCAGCTTACTTGGGCCTGATTCTGTGATTGGGCCAGGTTTCTATATAAGAAAAGCATGACTCATAGGTTTGCTTAAGCAGGGTACATTATGTAATATGTTAAATCATGGGTTAATATATTCTCCCAATGAAATGTTACGTTAAGCTACACTGCTCGAAAATCATGTCGGCAAGCTCGATCCGAAATGCATCGATCATTCTCCTACAAACATCCCCTTAGTTGATCACAAAAGATCATCATTCATCTTCAACCAAAGGATATTACATCACCCCCAGCCCACTGGATCCGAGGGACAGACCCCTGAGACGTGGTTGAGTCATAGTTTGATACGTATTTGTCTTTTAGATCGACAGTGACCATCATATCCAAAACCTATATAGATGCCATAGTGATCAAGTAAACGTGTAATACATAACTCACTGTTATCTATTTGTTCTTCGTGAGGTCTAGATTGATGTATCAAAACTCTTCGAGTTAATTTTACACTCGTCTAACCAAGATAGACCGTACAAGAAAACCTCATTCATCTGAGTTATGATTGATGGAGAAATACTTTTCGATGAGTAACATTCATACATTTTTCATGAAGCATTACTTTTTTTCTTTCTTTAAGATTTTGGACTTAATCTATATATTTGATGGGAAGGACTTAATCTATATATTTGATGGACGAAAAATTAGGGTTAGTGAACATAATTGATGAAGATATATGAAATTGTTGTTGATTCTTCGTTGAACTATTATGTAACTTGTTCGTGAGTAATGGGATCTTTTTCTGGTGGTTCTCCATGCATGTAGGCTGATTGATTTCAAGCCGAAGCACGTTATATTGTTTGTGTTTTCGTATTTAGTGAGTTGAACGTTGATCTTTCATCGATTTGTTTTTATGTGAATATTAAACTATTCAAGTAACGAACCAACTGACAATTTATAAGTTAGTTGATTTGATAAGTTTAAAGTAGTGAATTAGATAATTTATAATCTAGTTAAATTACTATCAACATTATAAAAATTAATTGCACATATGTTCGAGAGGTGGTAGTGTTGAGCCCACCACAGTACTCAGAATCATCGCACATTCAATTATCCAAACAATTGTTTGCCCTATAGTCCAGTGAATCTCCACAATGACAAAAGACACTTGTCTTGGATTTCATTTGTTATCAAATCATATCATATCATATCTTCCTTGTTACCACTTGTACTATTATTCGAAAAGGCTAATACAGAAACACGTCAAACCATATAGAATGGGACCCTTCTACTTTTCACTTCTCCTCAGTTCAGTTGTAACTTGTACGTACGTTATCTCAGAAAACGCTATCCGAAAACGGCCCAATCCGGTTATACTCGCCCAGCGCTTCATCATTCCAAATCTCCAATCGACACGCTTATAATAAAACAAAACACCGAAATAAAAACAAACCCAAAGTCTCCACACCAACAAAAATCAACTTCACTACCCAACGACAACAGGATAACAAGAATCTGGTCCCAAACTTTGACAAAATCACAAAAAACAAATTCACCAAAATTAAACTAACACGTGATATCCACGTGCTTCACCTTATCCTGTTTCTTCACTTCCCCTCCCAATATTCCGATACAAAAATGGGCCACTTACCCTCTCCCCCACTCCTTATTCGCCACGTGTCACCTCCTTATTCTCCAGTTAAAAATCCAATTTTTACTTTTTTACATTCACACTCCTCGCGGTAAAACCTGGCGGAGAGCTTGCGCCAAAAGATGTGGCGCGGAGAGGTGCGGCAGGTGACCCTCCACGTTCAACGGGTGCACCGTCGTCTTTCCGCCTAGCTGGCTCTTCATGTACACCGCAACGGAAGGCGGAACGGAGTGATCCTTCGCCGTCTGGATAATCGAACACGGCACTTTCACCAGTCCTAAAATTCCGCGAAAATCGGAATTGAAAACGACTCTGGAGACGAAGAGAGTGATATCCGGTCGCATGTTGAACAACGTCCGGCTGAACTCCCTCACCGCCTCCGGCACGTCAGCGCCGACTGCTAGCGGCGCGAACCCGTTCACCCACGCTTCGTAATTCGCCTCCATCGCCCAAAACACCTCCTCGATCTCTCCCCTCTCGAATCCCCCGTTATACCCTTCGTCATTCAAATACCTGATCCAAAAATGTCAAATCGGTCAAACCTATCCGATCATTCTAAATTTTCATTATATAATTCAATTGAATATTATCATTACAGTTTGAAATTAACTGCAGTCAATTGCTAAAAGGTCAGCTACCCTATTTTTTTACCTAGGGGAGGCGCCGATGAGGATGAGCTTGGCGAAGAGCTTAGGGCGGCGAATGGCGGCGAGGATGCCGATCATGGCGGAAACGGAGTGGCCGACGTACGTGCAGCGATCGACGCCGAGAGAATCGAGGATGTTGAGGAGATCATCAACGTACGGATCCAGAGAAGTGTAGCGACGGAAATCGAAGTAGTCAGGGTTGACCGTGCCAGCGCAAACGAGGTCATAGAGGACGACACGGTGGTCACGGATGAAGAATGGCAGAATGCGATTCCACGCCGATTGATCGGTGCCGAAGCCGTGAGCGAAGACTAGGTACTTCTCGCCGGTTCCTACTGCTCGTACGTTCAATGCTTCTAGCAGATTCTGCCCCATTTTGAATTGAGTGAATTGTTTTTGTTTAGATTTTGTTAGAGGGGTTTTTAATGGGAGGAGAAATGGGGGTATTTATAATTGGGATATAAAATGGGTGAGTGTGTGGTGTATGTGTGAGTAGTAGTAGTAGTAGTAGTAGTAGTAGTATTAGTAGTACTATGTTTTAGTTTGTTGTGTTGTGTTGTGTTGTGTTGTGTTATGTGTGTGTTGTATTTATAATATTTATTATATTGTAGCTAGTAGTACTATAAGATAAGGTTATTTGGAAGTATGTGCTTTAGATGATGACTTGATTTTTTTTGGAACGAAAGGTGATGGTTCAATTTTGGTATGGTATGGTCATACTGCTGCTTCTTGGTTCACTAATCAGTGGCGAGTAGTCTAGCTTGCCCATCATGATCGGGAATTTAACATGTACTATGTATGTTGTGATTTATGAGAGCTTGTAGCTGGTGAGAAATGGATTGGAGTTTGTGTTATCACCATCAGTAATTCATCCATGTTTTTAATTTTAATTTCATGAATGTCTTACCTTCGGAGTTTTAAAATAGTGGATTGAGTTTGAGTGTTGACCGCTGACTGGACCTTATAAGTTGTAACACTAAGTGTATGAATATAAATCACACAAGTATGTAGCCAATAAAAGAGAATCATGTGGCATATCTTGGAGCACTATGTTTGTGATGGAAAAAATGTTAGGCGGACATCAAATTTGTAGGTTGGCATTCTACTAAGTCATCTAGCTGCTTTCACTTGTAAACAGTTGATCTTCATCATGTCAATAGCAATAATTATACAGCTTCTAGTTCTAGGTCCAATCTTTATCTTTTTGTAGCGAAAAGAAGAGGATCGGAATAAACACAAATGTCATATCTATAAAGAGAAAAGGAAAGATAACAACATTGCGGGACCAGATTAAATTTCGATCTTAATAATTATACGAGTTGACTCGTCTATAATGGATATAGGGCTCTAGCTAATTGGTGTCTGGAGATCCAGTTTTATTGAACTAAGACCGACCACGAATCGTTCAAAGATGCATGATATTTCTTCAATGAAATCCAGAAGGAAAAGAAGCATCGAACCTGGTTTTGAGTTAGCTTGAGGATTATGAAGAAGGAAAAGTCAGTAGGGTCGTGTAGTGACTAGTTGATGAATAATAAGACTAGGTAGGCTGGGCAGCTAGATTAAATTCCTGCGTTGTTCAGTACTTTAGCAGTAGTCCAAATTCCAAACTAAAATGCTGGCTGGCACTGGTGGTCCATCATTTTCTTGTTGCCGCATCCATACTTCCATACCTCCCACTTGTGTTCGTCTGCCCTTCGTTCTACTTTCATTCGAAACTTTGTAGTATGCCCAAGTTACACATGCCTACTCTTACATCCTAGATTCTCGGTGAACGTAAACGCACTTGATTGGTTATGTATCACACTAATTTTTAATTATCTCATCTTTTTAATTTATCATTTTAATTGTCACGTAAAATATTTGAAAAGGCTACAAATTAGTACATTATGAGTCAATTTCATAAAATTTATTTGATACAAATTTGTTTCATCAAATCACTACAATTTCAGTGCTGAATGTACAGATTTGTCCCTTCAACTATACTAAACAACTTCAAACTTTATCTTTCTTATTATCACATGTCACCTCCCCGTCCATCATTTTTCTTGTTTTTAAATTTTCGTTTTGTTTAAAATGTTTATAACTTGAAAAATAAAAATGTAAAAATAAATAAAAATCATTAACAACTTTATTCGATTCTTAATAAATTATAAAACAATTCTAAAAATACAATGTTACAAATTTTAACTTTTAAACACTCTTATAAATATCTTGAATATCTAAAAATAATCATTTATATTAAAAAATATCCGGTACCCAAATTCGATGTTCGATACTTATGTTCAAAGTTCGGTATCCGTATTCGATGCTCGTTCTCCGTGTCAGATGCACGGTACCCGTGTTTGATGTCCGGTATCCGTAAGTAATGCTCGATAACCGTAATCATTACCCAATATATGTGTCCGATGTCAAGTTCGATATTCGAATTCGATGCTCGATATTCATGTTCGATGTCCGGTATCCGTATCCGATGACTGTCACCCGTGTTTGATGTTCGATATCCTTAAGCAATGCCTGATAACCGTACCCATTGTCCGATATCCGTACCCAATATTCGTCAGCCGTATCCAATGCACAGTACCCGTGTTTGATGTACAATATCCGTAAACAATGTCCTGTAACCATACTCATTACTTGGTATATTTTGTGTCTGATGCACAACCCTGTTACCCTATCTAATTATCATATCATGTTGCTAGTTTAATAATTGACCCAATATAATAAAATTGCACTTTTAAAACTCGTCTTACAATTTTTTAAGGTCCAAATAAAATCGTTAGTGATTTTTATAGATTTCGAAAAAATAATGCAAACATGGTCAAGAGTGTTCTCTATTTATATATCTCGAAAAATATAGTCGTTGATAATTTTTATTTATTTTTATCATTTTTTTATTTTAAGTTATGGACATTTTTAAATTGGACAAAACAAAGGTTTAAAGAAAAAGATGAAAAAGTAAATAAATGAACGGGTGAGATGAAGAAAAAAATATATGGGTCCACTCAATTATTCTTACATTGTAATTTGTAATTACACAAATCTGTACATTCTCTTCGGTCCATTAAAAAATTTCTAGGAGGTTACTTTATCTAGTATTAAGGAAAAATAATAGAATAATTATTTATGTGGGTATTATGTTGGTAAAGTTGTAAGTGTATAATATTATGAGAGAGATTGAATAAAATGATGGTCATTGGGATAAAAACTTTTTATTTATGAATTAAAAAGTTTCTAACGTAACGTCAAAAAAGTAAAATTATGAAGTTTTTAAAAGATCAGATAGAATATTTGATAAAAAATATATGAACTTGTTAATGATTTTGTTGGTAAAATTTTTGAAAGACATGGTGTGAATTAGTAGTACGAATTAGTAAATTATTCTAAAATATTTCACTTTCATATTTTAATGTTATACAATCATTTGAACTAATATTCACATGATGAACTCATATTTACGAAACTAACAACTTCCCATTTCTATAGTCCTTTTTCATAATGTATCGAATTAGTATTAATCAACTTTTCATTTTAACAATTTGATATTAATTTTTTCTAGAGAGGGAGAGTATAATTTACTTATCTACCAATTTTATTCCATGACCATTAATATTTTTAATTGCTCACTATTTTAACACATTCATTCCACTTCACAACGCATGAGGCACATATCGATTATCTCACACTTTATCATATTCGTATAGTACAAGTGATGGAGGTGTTAATGGTTCGGAGATGATAGTTTTAGTAATAATGTCTTTTACTTTGTCCTACTTTTTTGTTTTTCTAAATTCAGTTGGAAGTATTTGTTTAGTTAATTTGGAAGTGTGCTAACTCATTTCTGGTCCCGCAGGACTTTAAAACTGAAACGGAGTTAGTATTTATTAAAGCATCTCATTCTTCACATCGTGTTATGTCCTAAAACTCACGTTAAAAGTATTAGGAGTTTAGGGCCAGTATGATTATCAAGGACAAATCTATAATTTTAAAGCTGGACCAGTCTAAATCTTAAAGAGACCAATCCGTATTCGAGTGATAGTGCGGTAGAGTGCGTCCGTACGGTCACGAATTCGATGGAAGGAACACTTACAAGCGAGTAAAAACAAGGGTTTGTACAAAATTTGCAGAGGGACGTTCGGTCCGTGAAGTTTCAATATAATGCCCGCCTTTATGACTCACTATTGAATTGTCACAGCCTATCATCTTATCCAATCTCATTCTTCACATTCTCAATTTCCCTTTTCTCGTACTTTCTCCATAGCCCATACCTTTAATTTGCATCTTTCTCTTATTCCCATTTCAAGGATTTTTTTTCAAATTACTAGCGGTTCCCAGAAACTTCAAAATTGGTTCAGCGCATAAAATCTGGCTACTCCGAACATTTGACAAATGTTCACATACTATTCCAGGACTCATATATTATTATAGCTAAAAATATCAAGAATATGTTATACATACAAAAAACAAATATACATAAAATGTAGTCTCATAAAACGTAATAAGTTCGTTTAAATATTATAGTTATATTTAAAAGTATCTCGGTCGATTTCTTGTAAATATTTCTTAAATATCATAAAGACATAATTTAGCCCGAAAAGGTATTTGGTTGATGTACCCGGTTTGAAGATTCTAAAGTAAATGAACCGACAGAAGAAGACGGAAAGCAATTTAACATGATGTTGTGGTTTGCATAGTTAGGCAGAAACAATTCATGTGATTATTCTTTTTCTTCTTCAAAATTGAGACATTTTTGTTGGATTTCATCAAAGTCAATGTTTGCATTTGGTCAATGCATCGGTAAAATAATCTCATAATTGAAGTTAGCTGATGATTAGATTAAAAGTTTAAAACCTCCGGCCTTACCCTTGAAAGATTGTTAGGTAAATTGAATTTTCAAACTAATTAGTTCATTTCTATTAGTTAGGTTTGTTTGCATATTCAATTCAATTCAGTTTATTATTATAATTTATAATTTAATTTAATTTATATAATTACAGTTGAAGAGAATAACCTGACCAAGGTTATAATTGGTTTAGAAGCTCGTGGTATGTATGCTTGCCTTGCTACGAGTACGAAGGGATAGGAACGAATTGGATAGATTTATTCGGGTATTTTAAAAAAGAAAATCGGTATTGGCCCGTTTGGGTACCAGTACCACATTACCAACAAAGTAAAAAGGAGAGCAATGATACTCTGTAAATAAATTTGGGATCAAATGCACCATTGAAACATCACTTCATCAATGTGTTTCTTCTTTGAAATAAGATAGATTGATTTGCTTAAATCAGAGAGGATTTCTTCTAAGCATTCCTGTAAATAAAATCTAGATGTTATAAATTCGGGGGAAGGGGTTATAATGTATTTTTGTTGTTATAATTATGTGAGTTGAACAACGATTTAACGGAGTTTTAGTTGTATGATAAATACGAAAACATATATAAATGATAGTGATACAACAAAGTCCTTAATTGTTCGTCAAATTTGGTTGAAAAATGAAGTCTTATTAAACCTATCTAAAAATCAAAATAAATCCACATAGTAGTCTACATACTATGCACCAACAAACTTATAATTAGCACAGAGTGATTTCCACTTGACATGCAAAGAAAACACAGTCCAACTCTTCATCATACCCTACTTTGGAATTTTGTCAACCAAAGAAGACCATAAGTTGATTTCCTTTTTCATTTTTTCTTGTTAGTTTTGTGACGAGCATGCGCCAAATGTATATGATATATCCCATCCCAGATCCCACTATAGGAGTTTTGGAATGTGACATTCTGCGGCACCTTGAAGCTTAACTTTTTGTTACAATTGACAAATAATCAATCATGGATGAGGCTATCTACAATACCATAATATTATAAATCCTAGCTAATAATAAGTGACTCTTGGAACTTCCAAAGTCTTCCCAAGTGGATTAGAATAGATTAGATGGTACATTGGCATCCACTTCCTACTATTGTACAAACTACTTTTATTCCTCATCATTGTTTTAAAAGTTGTAAAAACACTAGCTAGTTACTCCAATATATACATACAATGTTGCTACTCCTTCAACTCATCATCATGTAGCTTGATTCATGAGAATCTTATAACCACTAGGATAAAAATATATGCTAAATAAAGATTGATTGATTTTGTGGGTATTGGAACAAGCCCAATTCTTAGCTAGTGGGAGTGGCGTACTGACATTAACATATATGCATGTAATTAATGTGAGCATATGTTTGGAATCGATTATTGCATTGTAAATGACATGTCAATGCTTTACTTGGATGCTCTACTTATTCTTCCTTTCTCAAAGGCTAGTTAATAAATAACTATATTTTTTTTCTAATTACCTGTCGTCATTATTTAGAATTGGCTAAGAAAGAAAAAGGGTTGATTGCGAATTTAACTGAAAATGGTACTCGATTGTCATTGTGTTCCAAACAAAATGAAGTCCCAAAGGAACTGGCTAATCATAGAGGACGACCTACTCGATCAATGTCTTAATCATTACTTAATTAGTTGGATCGAGCATTATTAAATTAAATAGTATGGATAATATGCACGCGTGAAGTGATTCAACATTAAAAATCATCACTATAAGTACGTTTTCATTGCATGGCTTTCTGACTTTCTCTGGTAAGATCGTGTGTATATATATAAAGTCTGGTGGAATTGTTGAAACCAATGATTATTCAGTTCAAAAATTATTAAATCACCTCATATATATATATGTGTGTGTGGGTGTGTGTAAATAAATTCAACAACAAATGAAATGAAATTTTTGATACAAAATGGATGAAGTAATTTTTATTAATTTTTTTAGTTTATTTATTAAATAAAATATTAAAAATTCGAGATATTCATTACATAATTTGTGTTGATTAAATGAGCTCCGATTTCAAGAAACTAACCATTTCAGTAATTGAACTCCGACCTAAAATGGATTACTATATCAATAACGGTGAAAAGAAGCATGGCATTGTTATCTTGGCCATTATTGGAGCTGTCTTTGGTAGGCTTGTAAACGAGTCGAGCTTTTCGATCGAGCAGTTCGAGCTCGACTCGATATTCGAATAATTGAACTCGAGCTCAAATTCGAGTATAATTTATCGATCGATAAGTTAATCGAGTCGAGTTCGAATATATGAATATATATATATA
>JAYMSP010002006.1:0-26993 GCA_036897095.1 Plantago elongata | reverse complement strand
GTGACCAAGAGCTAGGATTCTCAACTTTTTGGATAAGAACTAGACTAGTAGATGTGATTCCTACAGGTAAAGGAGATCCCTTGAAGTAATCATGCACTGCATCCAACAAATCCTTCTTGATTGTGTCCCAACAATTGATGTAGAAGAGGGCAGTGTATCCATCAGGTTCAGCAGCTGATCCCTTGTTCAAGTTCATAACAATGTTCTTCACTTCCTCCATTAAAGGTAGCTCACAAAGTGTTGCATTTAGATCCTCATCTATTTTTGAAGGAATGATTGCTAGATCAGGTTCTTCAATTAACTGTGTATCAGTGCTGAGCAGATCTTGGTAGTAATTAATAGCAGAGCCTTGAATTTCTTTTGGTGTTGTGAAGAAATTGCCATCATCCTCAATGCTAAAGATTCTACCTTTCAGCCAGTTTCTCTTTACCATGTTGTGAAAGAGTTTGGTATTTCTATCCCCCTCAAGATGCTACTTAATGAGCTTTTTGCCTCCAAAAAACCTCCTCCACATTCAAGATCTTCTCAAACTCTACTGCAGCTAACTTGAGATTTGTAAAGTTAGTTTCTGAAGGATCATTGTGATGTGCCAACTCTGCAACCTTGACTTTTGTTTCCTCTTGTTGTAGTCTGTCGAACAGGTTCCCAAATTTATACTTGTTCCACCAGGTCAAGTATTGTTTCAGTCTCTGGAGTTTCTCCCATAACTTTTTAAGCCCATATTGTCTGGTAGGCATATTCCAGTTTTCCTCTATCTTTTTGAAAAAATCAGGGTGCTAGAACCACATGTCTTGAAATCTGAAGATGCCATGTTGTTTTGGCACTTTAGTGGTTGTTTCTAGTATGAGAGGTCTATGATCTGAGCACCTTCTTACTCCATGATTGACTTTCGAGGCTTGAAAGAATTCAAGCCACTAATGGTTGAAAAGGAGCCTGTCCAATCTTTGTTTCAAGCCCTCCCATTACCAAGTGAAGGTCCATCAAATCCAATGTCATTTAAGTCACAGTCCATGATGCAGTTGCCAAAGTCAGAGATAGCATTGTAATCTGGAGTAGCACCACCACTTCTCTCATCTATCTTGGCAATGATGTTGAAATCACCACCAATGCACCAAGGCATTGTTGTGTTAGCTATCCTTTTCATGCCCTCCCAGAGATCTTCTCTATCCTTTCTGTTGCACTTAACATATACAATGGTGATTAATAATGGAGACATGAGTAAAGTGGAGGTAACCTGACAGTGTAGATATTGCTCCTGATCTTCTAAGACTTTAATATCATATGACTCATCCCGAAAGACCCATATTTTGTTGTTACATTTGGATACCACATGCTCCATTTTGAGTCTATTACAGTAAAAATAAGCATCAAGGTGTACCATTGGTTAATGTTGAGTCTGAACTTATTTCTTAAAAACCATAGCTGCTGCTGAGTACTTGTTCCCCCAGCTCCTCTTGCATTCCAGATTAAGCAATTCATTTGGATTTTTTGGTGTTTCTTCTGCCAGGTTTAGCCTTCTTGCCCATGATTTGAGATTCTACAGGGGTAAGTCTTCTGGTGGTTCTTCTAGTTGACCCCCATATTATTGGACATTGCATTTTCTTTGAGTCTGGCCATTCCCCTTTCATCACTAGAATGATAATCTTCATCTGAGTCATCTTCTTCACTTGAAGTTGCTGATGAATTGTGATCAGAATTGTTATGCCTAATAGTTTCATTGGCAGCAGTAAGGGCTTCCATAAAGCTGTTGACTTCATCAGTCAATAGTGGAAGAGCTTCCATATTGCCAGAAGATTTCCTCTGTTGAGGGAATGAATGAGTGGCTCAAACTGAATATGATTGGTCTCTTGAGCCTCAGTTTCCTTAGTGTTTAAGTGCTCAGCTGTTGTTTTCAATTCATGAGACATAGTTCTTCCTTCATTGATATCCTTCTCCTTGTGATAGGGGTTATTATCTTCCATATGCAGATAATCTTCCAATGTTGATGGTACAGATGGAGTGACCTTATCAGTTGTCACTATATCTTCCTGTACAACACTCAGATTCTCCAATTCATTGTGGGCATGCTGTTCAGACTCCACAGGCCAAGAATGATAATAGCTTATTCATGCTCATGTTGTGGAATCTGAGTGTTTCTGCCAATATTTCTGCCTTGATTTCCTCTGCCTTGGATAGCATTAGGTCCACCTCTCCCTCCCTTTACCAGCATACCTCCTCTACTTCTTTGGCTCCCAGAATTAGATCTTCCTCCTCTACCATTAGCTCCACCTCTACCACCTCTAGTTGAAGCAATCCCCTTCCCTGCATCCATAATAGTTTGAAGGACAGCCAACCTCTCTTCCTCCTCCTCTACTACCATATATGTGCCCTCATTAACTTCCCCTGCAGATATCTTTCTTCCACCTCCACACATAGCCCCTCCTCTTCCACCTCTTGTTGAAAGGATTCCTCTTCCTGAAGATCTGGTAGATTGAGAATGAGGTATCACCTCCTCATCTTCTACTACAGCCACTATATCAGTCACATGAACTGCATCTGTTTATTGTCTAATAGGAAAGTGATATAAGTAAGAGCCTTTTTTAAGGTGTATCAGTACCGTAAATTATATTTAGAAGACTAGAAAAGAGAGATTTATGAATCTTTCCACTGTAAGCTTATTGAATATAATTGTGGCTAAACATTGGTTTGTGGAAAATGTAGACTCAAGAGTATAAATTTCTTCAATTTCAAGGCCTTCCTGTCAAAATGAAAACATTGTTCCATTACTTAACCAAAAACAGAAAGAAAAATGTTGCACAACACATAAGTACACTTCATTAATAAATGCATGATAATGGATTCATATGTATGCACACATATAAATCCATTAGTTAGGAACCTAGCTGGACAGCTAACTTTTCAATCTTGCAGAAAACAAAAAGAAAAATGTTGATTGTACTGAGAATTCTGTCAATTGTTGAACTTGTAGTATTTGTTTAGTTACGATAAATAGGTAAGTAGTTATTTTTGATCGAGGATAAACTAATATTTTACATAATTTTCAGGTAGAAAAATTAAAAATTAAAGTGGAGCATCATTTTGATTTAGACCAACCATTAGTGTTAGGTTGTTTTTTTCTTAAAATTTATGACTGTTGACTCATTATGAGGATTTAAATAATCTAAATGACATCTACTATTGTACTGTTTAATGTGATTTACATCTATCATTGATGATTTGTTCTATTCTTTTATATTCTGTGATTATGATTATAATTTTAACTAATCGTTTTTAGTCCTAATCACAAGTAGTCAATTACACGGATACGAATAGCGTTAAGGACCTGAAACGCGCTTCTGATTTAGGCAACAAGCAATTGAATTCGGCAACTCACACGAAAACCACTTGCCATTTGAATCCCACGTTACTGTCGGTTCGTTAAATTTCATACCAGGAATAGTTTGACAGTATCACAAATTTCTTTTCCATCTCTTCTAGTTTTAGCACTAGTCAAAATTCCTGATAAAAAGATCTCATCATTCATCACCAAGCTACTCTTCTTGTTCAGTTTTCGCAAAAATGTCCCACTCCAATAACAGCAGCAAACCTTGCTCCTCACCATCTGCCCCACCCGAACCCGACACTTACCAACAACCCGCCCAATTCATTCCGGCCCAAATCCAACCACCACCCGGTCCATACCATCCGAGTTACGCCCCGGTCACCCCACCGCATAGCTCGTTTGGGTCGGGTCATGTTCGTCCACCGCAAGGGTACAGTTACGGTACGACTACCCGTAACCCGATTAGTCACCCACATCAGGTGAATTATCCAACTAGTTCGTACCCGTATAATCAGCCACAGCAGGTAAATTATCCAACTACTAGTTCGTACCCGTATAACCAGCCACAGCAGGTGAATTATCCAACTACTAGTTCGTACCCGTATAACCAGCCACAGCAGGTGAATTATACTAGTACGAGTGCTTTGTTTCCACCGGGTACCCATCCGGATGTGATTCGGAGCTATCAGATGGTGGATAGGAATCAGAACGGGTTTATTGAAGAAACCGAGCTTCAGGAAGCGCTTTCCACCGGTTACCAGAAGTTCAGCAGGGGCACTTTGCGTCTGCTCATCTTTTTGTTTAAGAATGAGCGTGAATCTTCTAATCGAATCGGTTTGTTCAATGATCAATTTTGTTTATTTGGTAATTTGGGGTTCGATTTTGCATTTTGGGTTCATAATTTGTGAACAAAGATTTCGAGACAACCTATATTATCAATAAGATCATTTATATTATGAAATGAATAAATGTTTTGATTAATAATATCGAAATTTTTATTCATACCCTAGTTCTGCCTCTCATATACTTATCATAGACCGTATATCAGAAACTTACTCTATACTTTTGTAGGACCCAAGGAGTTTGCAGATATATGGAACTGCCTTGGTCAATGGCGGGTTAGTTTTACTCGTACTGGCTACTGCACACTTTTGTTTATCATGAATTATGTTAAATCCAAATAATTTTTTTTTGTTATATAGATACCAATAATATTTCATGATATAAATGCAATTGTCAATACTATAATGTTGGTCTCGATTTAGCAATACTTGTTATTGAGCTGTGGACAAATTTATCATTAGAAGCTCATTATGGATATAGGCTAGCTACCTAATTATAGAAATGTTATAGACTACCTTGAAACTTTGCAAGTTTTCATGCATGCCTTATTATGGACGGACATCTTTACAATTATAGAGTTACTTTTCTTGGTTGCATTCTGTGTTTGGTTTAATTTTCTCCATATGGTTGTTTGTGATGGGCTGTGAGTGCTTTGCTTTTCCATGCAAATGCTGGAATTGCTGCTACCATTAATCTTCCCAATATCCAAGTTACCAACTATAAGTTTGTAGGGTTTGAGTCGTTGAGTTTGTAGGTGGAGCTTTATGTTTAATTGATAGATTTTGAGGGAGCTCTTCATCTGAGTGTAACTGAGAATTACTTCAAATGTGCATCAACATCCAATTGCACAAGAAGTTAGATATATGTGATGTTTTTGTTACGATTCATTTTCTGTGGAACTGATTTTATCTTTGCTGGCTTGGATGCCTTGTGGAGATTTTATTCATGAATTTGTGTTAGGTCGATTGCCTTTATTGGCCGCACAGCCACTGTAACAAGTTGACTTTGCTCTCATGTACCTGTGTTGCTCATCTTAGGTTATAGAAAAAAAAATTAGGAGCAGTTGCTAGGACTTGGAGATTTTTTTGTGAATGGATTGGTAAATTTTCTAATACATAACAAATTTGATGATGTCATTTTTAACTAGGGGTGAGGTAGGATAAAAAGAAGAGGAATAGAAAACTCAATGTAGAAGTTTGATCAGAATATATTACATGCAATTTATTAGTGGATAAATGACCTGAACTAAAGATCCTACAGGGAAACACAATTAGAGGAACACTTCTAGATTCCAGTGTAGATAGTGGTATTTTACTGTGAAACCTTAGCGATTTTTGCACAAGTTTTCCAAGAATTAAGATGTGAAAGTGCAATGGAGTCCCATAGATAAATAAGGATGATAAGATGGACCCCTTTGGTGCACAAATCCTAAGAGAATAAGAAATGGAAGTGTAATTTTAGTTTTTGGGGTAAAATATAAGGTTGGCAAGTTGATACATTTGTTGTTGCTTTTCTTTATGCAGCAATTAGGGCAGTATATATTTACAATTAGGGCAGTATATATTTACAGATGGCATACTGTCTCATATTCTAATGATAGTGCTATAACTAATCTGTTTATATAATTTGTTTTTGTCATAGGCAATTTTCGAAAGATTTGATAGAGATAGGAGTGGGAAAATTGACACTGTTGAATTGAGAGACGCCCTTTATAGTCTTGGATATCAACTGCCGCCTTCTGTTCTCCAAGTTCTAATGTCCAGATATGATGATGGCACAGGCAGAAGAGGAGAGCTGAATTTCGACAGTTTCGTCGAGTAAGAGCTCTGATTACTCTTATATATTGATGGTTTATGTTCTAGTATAGTTCCAGGATTGATGGTTTTTTTTGTTTTATTTCAGGTGTGGGATGATTGTAAAGGTGAGTGATAATACCAAACGAATTAACAAACTTGAATACTCCTTGCTTCAGCAATTCATACTAAATTCTGTTGCCCAGACTGGTTTAGACTTTTTTTCATGACGCTTTACCACCAATTCACCAAAGATATGTTGATCGTTGATTGAGGAAAATAAGATTTAGCAGCAGAAAATAGAGAATGAACTATTATTTTGTATGGGCTTACATATATATTAGGATTTGTAACTTGCACGGTTAACAAAAACCTAATCTTCCCCATGATAGTTTACTCATCTCCTTGGTTTCTGTCTTCAGGGCCTGACTGAGAAGTTCAAGGAGAAAGATGTACGGTATACCGGGTCAGCAACACTGACTTATGACACATTCATGTCCATGATCATTCCTTTCATTGTTGGAGACTAGCTAGACCCGGTTTTGCACATTAATTTTGTGAACTTTGTGTATGATGAAGTCTAAAAGCGTTGCATGTTAGAATACGTTGTAATTTGTATGTAGTATCAATGTGTTGCGTGGTTTGGAGAACTTTCCTCACTTCTGCCTATCAAAGAGACCAAACAAGTTATCAGTGTGTAATTGGTGTGGGCTGGTGCATATGTATTTCACCAGGTGTTGTTTACAATTTTGTACTTGTATATTGTGTACCAATCTTTAGAGGCTGTACTTTAAGAGCGACTGATAGGGGATCATGTATATCATTTATGTATTGAAAATTGGTTGGAACATATACTTCGGAGTTAGAAGTAATGTTTGTTGTTTTACTCGATCACCTGATGATACATTGATCAGAGCCTTACGTTATAACCTAGTGGTTATATTGGGTTTTTCATATGTCGGTACCCGTTCTTCAAACTTTAATCCATACTTATAATATCTGATTTGTAACACCAAGTTGTATACTTGTAATATTTGTTGCAAAATATTTTTTGGCACCAACCAAGAAGACAGCCCCATATATTTAATATATGAGTCCGTCTCCTGATAGTTTTTAATATATTGGGAGTCTATGAGAATCCTATACAAATATAGAAACATACACAATTATAAACGACTTGGCTTCTGATGAATCTCGCGGGTCGAAGACCCGGATCCATGCAAAGTCGGGTCATATAAAAGGCGGAAATAAGGTAACTCATAGCTCCTCTCTCTCTCTCTCTCTCTCTCCTCAATTTCTTCTCTTTCACCATTGATTATCTCCGATTTCTTCACTCAGCTTTATAGATCGACGATCAAGTAAGCAAAAATTATTAAAATTAGGCTTGTTCCAGTAGATTTTCGAACAATAATCATTGAGTTGTTATGTTTTAGAATTCATGATGGATGAAATCATTGAATAAAACCTAGTTTCAGATGAGAACGACCAGAGTTTACCTGTTGAAGACTTGCGAATTGTTGCTCATGAAGGTAACATATCAAAATCTGTCTTAATATTGAAATTGTGTTTGTCAGATGTTAATTGTGTATGTTAGATGTTAGTTGGCTTGTACAGAGTGTGTACATGCTCATGTGTGAGTCGATTAAACATCATGCTAGTGTGGAGGATGCTCCTGACAAGCCGTTGAGTGTCCTGCCATGTTAGTGTGTTTTTGTGGTGTAACTGCATGTTGTTATAGTGGAATTGTGCATGTTAGGTGTGAGTTGGCTTGTACAGAGTGTGGGCATGCTCATGTGTGATACGATTGAGCACCGTGCTAGTGTGGAGGATGTTCCCGACAAGTCAATGAGTGTCCTATCCTTTATTGTGTTTTTGTGGTGTAACTGCATGTTGTTATAGTGGAATTGTGCATGTTAGTTGTGAGTTGGCTTGTACAGAGTGTGGGCATGCTCATGTGTGATACGATTGAGCACTGTGCTAGTGTGGAGGATGCTCCTAACAAGCCACTGAGTGTCTTGCCCTTTTAGTGTATTTTCGTGGTGTAACTGCATGTTGTTATAGTGGAATTGTGCATGTTAGTTGTGAGTTGGCTTGTACAGAGTGTGGGCATGCTCATGTGTGATACGATTGAGCACCGTGCTAGTGTGGAGGATGCTCCTAACAAGCCACTGAGTGTCCTGCCCTTTTAGTGTGTTTTCGTGGTGTAACTGCATGTTGTTATAGTGGAATTGTGCATGTTAGTTGTGAGTTGGTTTGTACAGAGTGTGGGCATGCTCATGTGTGATACGATTGATCACCGTGCTAGTGTGGAGGATGCTCTTGACAAGCCAATGAGTGTCATGCCCTTTTAGTGTGTTTTTGTGGTGTAACTGCATGTTGTTATAGTGTAATTGTGTATCTTAATTGTGAGTTAGCTTGTACTGAGTGTGGGGATGCTCATGTGTGATACGATTGGTTGCCGTGCTAGTGTGGAGGATGTTCCTGACAAGCCAATGAGTGTCCTGCCCTTTTAGTGTGTTTTTGTGGTGTAAATGCACGTTGTTATAGTGAAATTGTACATGTTAGTTGTGAGTTGCCTTGTACAGAGTGTGTGCATGCTCATGTGTGATACGATTGAGTACTGTGGTAGTGTGGATGATGCTCCTAACAAACCACTGAGTGTCCTGCCCTTTTGGTGTGTTTTTGTGGTGTAATTGCATGTTGATAAAGTGAAATTGTGCATGTTAGGTGTGAGTTGCCTTGTACAGAGTGTGGGCATGCTCATGTGTGATACGATTGAGCATCGTGCTAGTGTGGATGATGCTCCTAACAAACCACTGAGTGTCCTGTCCTTTTAGTGTGTTTTTGTGGTGTAACTGCATGTTGTTAAAATGAAATTGTGTATGTTAGGTGTGAGTTAGCTTGTACATAGTGTGGGCATGCTCATGTGTGATATGATTGAGCACCGTGCTAGTGTGGAGGATGCTCCTAACAAACCACTGAGTGTCCTGCCCTTCTAGTGTGTTTTTGTGGTGTAACTGCATGTCGTTAAAGTGAATATGTGCATGTTAGTTGTGAGGTAGCTTGTACATAGTATGGGCATGCTCATGTGTGATACGATCGAGCACCGTACTAGTATAGAACATGTGAAAAAAGAGTCAGTATCTTGGTGTGTTTGGTTATTAATTGTCTATTTATTCAGTATAATTATGTATTGTTGATGTTTACTTGTATATTTGCAGGTGATGTTGTACTTGACAATGGTGATGAAGAATTACTGCAATCATTTGTAGGAAAATCAACATCAACTTATCAAGAAATATATGAGAAATATAGAAGGCAGGTTGCTGTACTAGGTTTAGTGTGAAGCTCTTAACTGGAAAGTGTTATAGAGATGACGGGGAAGTGAAGGAAAAATATTTCAGATGCTCTGCTGAAGGACGTACACATACAACGAAAAAGCCCCCGAAAACACCCTCCCCACACATTTCAGGATCTGCAGCAAATGAAAGGAAAAGAAAAACAAGGACAGTACATGTCACTCAGACGAATTGTGGGGCTGGAATGAGGTTGACACATAGCAGAGAGACAAACCTTTTTACGGTCGAATGCATTGCATGGAGACACCACATGAGCAGAGTTTATGTTGACTTAATAATGAATCTGAAGGCAACATGGATGCTAGAAGATTGTTGGAAGGCTCATTTGAGCGAGATCTAGTAGCTACCAACCAACTTATTGGAGGACAAGATGAAACAACTAGCAGTCATGTCCAAAACGTGAGCGCTACTGTGCTTAATCCACCGTATATCAAGACGAAAGGTAGTAGCAAGGACATGTTGAGAAAACCAAAACTACAGAAGCTAAAAAGTGTGTTGAAAAGACAGAGATACCGAGAAAGGAACACCTTATATGAAAGTTCTTAATTGTCCGATATTGTGATTTAATTGTCTATTACTATATTCAAATTGTTGAGTACCATGTGACTGGATTGGAAAAAGAAACATCTGTTATGAAAAATGTAATGTCCATTATTATGATGTAATTGTCGATTACTGTACTCAAATTGATAAGTACCATGTGACTTAATTGGAATAAGGAATATTTGTTATGAAAATTCATAAATACACATTATTATCATGTAATTCTATATTATTATTATTATTATTATTATTATTATTATTATTATTATTATTATTATTATTATATAATTGTGTAGGACCATGTAAATGATGGGAGAAATAACATCTGATGACCATGAGAAAAAAACAGATACACCTTATAGTAAACAAATCCTAATTGTTCATTGTTATACATAAATTGTCTATGCTTATGATGTAATTGATGAGTATGAAACTAAGTTTGAGGAGAAAGACTAGATGATAAACTGTTCATAATTGAAAATGACAATTTCATAAACTGACTTGTAATTTTCACTGATGAAAAATCTACTGCAATTAAAAGGTCAACCAATCCAAAGTATTCAAAACACATTCACCAATACACAAAGGAACACAAAAAACATAAAACTGAGTAAAAGTAAACCAAATACTACTACAATTGCTATATTCATTGTCACTTGACGTTAGATTTTCCACTCTTTCTTTCCTTAACAAATTTCATTAAAGCTCCAGGTTCTTCAAAGTCATCATCATCCTCACCCTGCCTCTTGGCTTTTTTGGCTTGATCGTCAACCTCAGAATCTGTCTTTGCATCATTCTTAACACCCTTCTTCTTCAAAGCCGCTTTCTTACTCTTCTCCTCTTGAATAAGATATTCAGATAGTTCATCTTTCTTATTAACAAAATCAGCCACATTATCAAGCAATTCTTCCCTTAACAGGTTGACATCAGCAAGCAGGAGTAACGAGAGAATGTCGACACGTAAAACACGCTTCAAAGTAGTCTTTAAAAAAAAGCAAACAAACTCATGTTGCTTGAAAATCAACAATTACATAACACCAATAAGCAATTATATATCAAAACTAGGCTATACTAAAAAAATGAACACATGGACAAGAAAAAGGTCAAAACAAAAAATATACATAACTAGACAATTATATTCCAAATATAGACAACTAAACAGAAAAAATATTCATACCAACATAAGATCCTTGCACTTCCAAGTGTAACCTCTGAAATTCTCCATGTATTTCATCACAAAAACGCCACAATTAGAATTCTTGTCAATTGTTGTCCATTCAAAATTGATAATTACATTATCAAACCCATCAACCTCGCCCGCGTAGTGACCAATCCCAGTAAGAAATGTCTGGAAAATACCATTCTGAAAAAGAAAAAAAAGATTATCTTTAAAGAAAACAAAGGCAAATACTGTTTATAATAAAAAAAAGTTATCCTACCAAAGTTGTCATGAGTGAGTAAACATCCCCAATTGTTTGAGGTGGCAAGTTATCCAAAAACTGAATCTTCCTTTGGTCAAGATTAACCACCAAACATGCAAAATCCTTTCGTTCCTCATAACGGCTAGGGACAAAAAAACTATAAAAAAAAAAAAAGAAATCAAACAAGTTAAAAAGACAATAACCATAAAAATAATAATATAAATTAAAGTAAACTGAGAAAATAAGAAAAAATGCACCATAAGAACAATTTGAAGATCGCCTCTAATGTCACCATGACTATCCTCAATGAAACCATCGAATGCCCCAACTACATGTTTCGTGGATTCTTCCTCATTTAAATTAGCTTTTTGATCATCACGACCAAAAATACCAGCTAGCCTACACAAATGATCCTAAAAGAAACAAATGGAAAAATTACAAAATTAATCAACCTGTTAAGAAACCAAACATGCAGGGGAACGTAAAAAAAAATGTTTCCTTAACACACATACACAACTTAAGAGTAACAATACACAATCTATGTAAAGATATAACCAAAAAAAAAAAAAAAAAGGAAAACTTATAGAAGCGAACAAGCCAAAATAAAATCTTTTCATATCACCATCATGTGCTATCCTATGAGCATCATTCAACACTAGAGCCCATCAATCAATGACCCCAGAAAGAATCTTCTCATCAGGGAACATAGTTAACAACTCGTCTGCGGTTAAATAAAGCGATCAGTAAAATTTAAACTGACGGCTAGACCTGTGAACAAGAAAAAAAACATTAAAACTTAAAAGATGAGCAATTAACATTCAAAAACATACAATTATATATTCAAACTTCACAATAAAACATATAAACTACAAAAAAAATGACTTACTTAGGTTTCCAAGAAGACTCAATAAAGCAATAATCCACACAATCTATCTTGAACGTAGAGAGAGCAAAATCCTAGGGTTTCGTACGCCAATCGAAGAAGAGAGAAAAAATCGCCAGAAACCACTTGGAATGGAAAATAAATGAGAGAAAATGGTGGAAAAAAAACTGAAAAAGGGGATATTTATATGACCCCGCTGACCCGCAAAAAGATCTGAATATACCAACCCCGGATGCTGGATTCCGCGTTAAAACCCGTGAGAATGAAGAAAGAAGCTAAGAGGAAAATAATTGTGTATGTTTGTGTAAGTGTATGGAACTCTCAAAGACTCTCAATTTGCGACTTAAATGTCCCGATTTAAATGCTTGAATAGTGATCAGAATTGTAGTGGGATTGTTAAAATTGTGTTTGGTATAGAATTGTAATTGGATAGGGTATTATAGGTTTGTTATATAGGAGAAAAATGTTGCTACTGTAGAGGCATTTCGATCTTCGGCATTTAAATGCCATAACAAACACAAAATTCCCGAGTAGCATTCAAACGGACATTTAGATGTTACTCCAATCAGCCCCTTAAGACTCTTATAAGTGTTTGTGATATTTATTTGGGTTCACTTAATGCTAGGTCTTCTTCGCTGCATCCCTCACAAAGGGTGTGAATCTGTGCGTCATTTCATTTGAATCTCATACTCATTATGATTAAGAGTACACCCGGAGAGACGGAGAGACAGAGCATGGTTTAACTTTATTATTTAGCAAGATTTATGCCACATAGATACTGTAACCAGCACGTGGAACCAGCTAGGATCAACGTGCAAAATTAAAGACTAAGATGGGATCATTTTCTTAAGCAATCGATTTTTCCGTATAATACTTTATGAGAATAATGGCTGAGAGACACATCTGAAGTGCCCTTACCAAATTGGATCGATCAATACGACCAATTTGGACTTGTCAACGATAAAGTGGTCCAACAAAAACGCTTTAGTGGATCGTAAAATTGTTGTTAGTATTTCAACAAGTCAAAATCTGTTCATACAAATACAATCATCACACAATGAATTCTATATTTGACTAAAAACCTGTCTCTATCCAGAACATGAAAATACTTTTCCTATCTATGAATTTGCTTGTCCAATCAATATGTATCTGAATTTGTAAGTGTATAATCATCCTATCTCCTGTATGAGTAAATCTGTCAATGGAAGAAATGATAAGTAGCTCCACCCTGAAAAAATGAAAAGAAAAAATCGTTAGTAGCCAATACGCACAAGAAAGCTAGCGATTTGATGTTCTCGTTACCTTAAAAAAAAGAAAGGTATATGAAATTCAACATGATGATTTCTTCAACTTAAGTGATAAAGTGTGAAACAACATGTTTTTAGTTTGTTCAAGTTCAACACCATGCCTATTTGACCATGGATTAAACTATGCTGGCTGGAGGTTTATGTGATGAAGTTATGCCAACTTACTTGACTTGAAAAAAGAAAAAAAGAACTTGTTCATCACGATTAATATGCCAATTCGATTGTGGTTTCATACTGGAAATGAACAAAGAAGCAGATGTTGAAAGCAACAGGGGGCCAAACATCACATTCATATTACAGCTCTAGAAGAACTGAAGAACTATGAGACGGAAAATAAAACCGAAAGTGTCTTCATGAAGATGACATAATGATATAGAGCTTCAATTATAAGGTCAGCAATGCAATGAAAGAAATAAACACTTCGCAAGTTTTAAACCAACATCCTTTTCGAAAATGAGCTGATATAGACTCTGAAGAACGTTTCAGGCTTACAAAGCCACAATGATGATGATGTAACAAATTCCATTTGAGGAAAGAGACACAAATGTCATTCTTAGATGATTATACAACAAAAATATGATTGATCAACTTTGGCTGTTTGGTTAAAAAATCTTTCAGGGCTAAATCGACTTTTCTAGAAGCTGATAGCAACGTTTTTGCTGAACAAGAAGATATTAAGCCTTCAAACAAGATTCATGTGTATTAAAATAAGGATTAGGAAGATTGTCATGGAACTTTATAGCAGTAAGCAGTTGTTATATGTGCTTGATAGAGCAATTTTTAGTTTTAAAATCAAGATTCTAGATAATTTCATAGAAAGTAGAAACATGCCATTCAAATATGAGTCACAGTGTCTACTTTCTTTCAGATTAGGCAACTGATTTAGTTTTTTTAATGGAAAACCGATAGATACAACGTATTTAAAATCAAAATCATGACCATCAGATGGATTCACCAACCTTCTTTTCATATTGGTATGAATATGTTTAAGCTAAACTTCCAGCAAAGTCAAGAATGTAGGTAATCTACTGGTATGAAGGAAGCTATCTACTTTCAGAAAGAGATGGATTACCTTTCAATAAGAACGAATGGCTAAAAACTTGTAGAGCCTCATAATCATGGATTTGCTGCTTCCTCACTTCTCCCTCACTAATGAAACGAATATTTAGCTACAAAGAATAGAACAGTACTGCTACTGAGACTAGCAGATGGAAGAAACGTATGACCTGCATTCGTATCAAACAAGAACATTAGGTATTCATAATAAACCAAACATCCGTAAAAAGTGCAGGAACTATAAAAGCCAGATTCTCCTTACATTTTTTGCTGAAGCTGAGTAGCTTATGCGCGGAAGATAGCCTTGTAACCCGATATTGTACACTGGAGTACCATCTGGATAGTACAATCCATAATTCCTCTCAGAAGACGGACCAGGCTTTAAATTCTCATTGAAGAGAGCAAAAACGTGAACGTCAACTGGCACAGATGGATTGGCCGGAGTCCCTTCATTCTGCCTTATCCGGTTAAGTAGATTTCCGTTGTACATTCTAGCATTCTCCGGTGTGGCCCCCACCTCATTCGGATCCCCTCTTGAAGGCCAACCTGTCTCAGAAACTTGTACTTGTATATTTGTGAACCCCAAAGCTCTAATTGCCGAATAAACTGAATCTATCTGCGCGTACAACATGTTATCATACCGCAAGTTTGTGGCCGGGTCTAGAGTTCCAGGATTAGGCTGGAAAAGCACGTAGCTCAACGGTATCTCCTGAGGACTGTTCATATACGCAAAAAAGGGATATGCGTTTATCAGAAAAGGTGATCCTGTCTGCGAATGAAATTGCAGTATCCTCTGAATATCCTGAACAACGTCTTGTTGGAATGCTCCTGCAGAAGGCGGAAACGAGGTAGCCAGAACCGTAAGCTTATGAGCCGTCGTGATAGATATGTTCCCACTTAGTCCGAGAGTTTGGAGTGCCTGGTACATTGTCTGCATCGCTGGGAACAAATACGGTTCGAACTGTGTGCTATTCGTCCCAATCACCTCGTTCCCTATGGTTATGCACTTGATCTTGGTTCGGGACACGTACGGCAGCACGTATTGGCGAATCCACGCTTGAGCTTGCGCTGGATCAGTCACTATTTGGAGGTGCTCGTTTCCTAATCCGATGACGAATTCGACATTGGAGCCAGCAAATGCCCGTAACACGACCGGATCAGCATCGTAGAGCTTTGCTCTGGTTATGTTGAGAGATTGAAAGAGATAAGCAACACGCGTTGCATCTGGGAGATTGTTGGCAATTTGGCCGTAGTTGATTCCTACTCCAATGCTATAGATACTCACAAATGAATCTGGAAAACAGATATGAGAATGAGATCACTATGTCATACATATGCATCTCAAAAATATACACCATGTTCATAAATTAAGTAGTAAAAGAGACTAACTAGTCATTAGTCATTACAAAAACTCCAACTAATCTGTATCTACCAGCATACAATATAATCAAGAAGACTAATAGAAAACAGAGAATCAATTCATCATGAATATAACTGAATGGAACTGGACTGAATTTATTCTAAGAATCAACTAAACAGAACTAATGAATCTGAACTGAAATTAATGAACTTTTATACGAATATAACAGAGCATCCAAAATGAATCCAGATTCACATTAGAATAATCAAGAAACCATTTTTTCAATCAATCAAGCAAAACCAAAAGATGACTTGTTAAACTACCATAGACAAACACACTCAATCATTTCCTCAAAAGGAAACAAGAAGCTACTTTAAAAATCTTTGATTTGTGAATGTGAAATTTCATAAAAGGATTCGACTTTTAGAGAAAAGAAAGCATTCTTGAAATGGAAAAGAATGCAAGTGAAAAGGGAATCATATCAAGAAGAAGCACCTGAAAAGATGAGTAGAAGGAGAAGAGACCCGAAAAGGCTTTTGGCCATTTTTATTGATTTGCCAATCTCAATCACAACGATGCTTTAATGCTTGCTTATTTTATCTTTCTCTTCTCTTCTCTTCTCTTCTCTTTCTGTGTGTATCTGTTCTCTCTCCATCGCCTGTCTGTGCATATATATGGAGTATGAAGATAGGCAGGCAGTAATAAAATATAATATCTCTGTACTTTTTGGTTAAATATTTACGCGGTAGCCTGTATGTATATAATCTGTTTTGTTTCTTCATCTTTCTGTGGGTATTTTGCGCTTTGGTCCCTCAGAGACCTCATTCTCAACTTTGGCTATCCAAACTTTTCTCTTGCAGTTTTGGTTACTTATATGCATTTTGCATGTGTTCAAGGGCTTTGTTCTCTTTATTTAAAATTTTATTAGTTTATGTTTCATTCAGATTCATTTAGTTCAGTTCAGTTCAGTGCAAGTCTGTTTTGTTCAGTTTCATTTGTTTAGTTGTTTACAAAATTACAATTTAGTTCAGTTCATTTTCATTTTGTTCGATTTTATTTAGACGAAGCGAACAAAACCTTAAAATACTTACGTTATCATCCCCCTCCATGTCATGCACGGTCAATACCAAATCATGCAAACTCGTATGGAATAACCCAAATTATAATCTTTAAAAGTACAATTAAATTTTACAGAGTTAATGTTTTTTTCTTAATTTTCATAAATCACATGACAGTTGCAAACTTGCAATGAACAATAATTAAGCTCTTTCATAGCAAGATTAGGGTTTAATTGGTATAGAATTTGAATGGGTGTTTGGATGGATTTTGATGAAATTGTTTGGAATGAAATTGAAATGAGGGTATTTGAAGTGTATTTTAGGTCAAATCATTGTTTATCGAGTCAAATGGACCGATTACAACCGTATAACAAACCGCCCCTAAACTCTTCAATTGAAGCTTTGATACAAAAACTCCTAATATATAAAGCTTTATTTGAAACGATACAATTGAGCTTTCATTAAAGCTTTGCTAGAGATATTGTGCGGGAGCGGTTAATTGTACACCAATAAAGGTTATGGAAGATGCTAATTTAAGTGTCATGACGTAAATGAGTGGATTGAAATTGTAGCGGAAGAAATTGCAATCTATTTTCCTAGAATACCACATTGACAAAGACATTGACACAAGGGGACCAAAATTGTAAATCTCCAATCTTTTCTTTGCCTCAATAACTTCTTTTCATTAAATTACCAATATATATATATATTGACGTAATAGCTGCCCAAATTGGGCAATTCTATAGCTCGTGGATTTGTTATTTAATTAATTTGTGAGAATGTTTAGCAGGTCAAATTTGATTCCTGCACTTTTCAACTTCTTCTTTGGAGTCTTAACTGAAATGGAAGAACGAATGTAAAGTGGTTAACAAACAGATAAATCAATTTTGCCATCTTTATAATTTTTAACTTTTAACATGTGGGATAAAGACAGACAGATGAGAACTAACCGACATGGTGCACCACTGTGTGAATTTCCAACAATACCCCTTGCTTCTTCATCTTGACTTCAGCAATCCCATTTCTCTAGAATTCCCTCCAGCGTTCCTATTTTAACAAAACAAAACAAAACAATCATTTTAGGAGGAAATTTTACTTCTATACGCTAGATAATGGTCATTTGTTCATGTGGTTAACAAGAGTAGTAGTTGAGAACTTGAGATATAGAAATGGGAATAAAAATATAAATTCTATATACAAAGACTCCTATTAAGTAATTAAGAAGCTCTACTCCTAGTAATTATAATTGTTATTTTGTTCAAGCTATTTTCTACAACTTCTAATGATTTTTTCAAAGAAATACATAAGCTTAGTACAACTCATATTTAGAGATAATTTGGCATATATTAAGTTGGACCATCATCCTCTCAAATGATCTTATTGAGATGAGAGGGTTGGCCACTTTATATGTCGTTTGCAAGATCCTTTTACAAGTGATACATGATTTTCTAACGCGTTTCATCACGAGTAGATCGTGATTAGTCGGTTGTACACATGGAACCATAGCCTTCGATCTTTGTGCAACCCAGAATTATCATTGGCTGGGGCACCCATCATCAACTTGGACCTGCTCTGATACCATATTAATTTGAGTCATTATTCTCTTAAAGGCTTTGTTAATGGAGATGGTTGTCCAACTTATATTTCATTTGTAGGATCTTCTTCTAACACATCATTATAAGTACCAGTTATGCATTAATGTAACCCCATTCGTTGAATTTATAGTCTAGATGATAAATTAATGTTTGAATCTTTTATTGCATTTGAAGAATTATATTCTGAGAATTATATAACACATTATTATTTAGAGTATTTTATGGTGTTTATGGGAAAATATCATGACGTTTGTTTTGTAAAATCAAGTCTCCTACATAAGAACAATTATCTTGTTCGAATTTGTATTGAATTGTCCATCAATTCCTGTTTGAAGAAAAGAAGTACAGCAATAGGGTAGTGAGAAAATGAAGAAAGACGTGGTTAAATTGAATGAATGAATGAAGTGACAATGTGACGCGGATCCCCGTATAGAGCACATGTAATTCCCATTCATTTCATTCCTGTGTAAAGGTCGGTGTACAGGTCTCATCACCAACTTCTTCATTTCCTATCTCTTCCCTTCTTTTGTCACTTCTCCCATCTCCATTTTCATTCCATCTAATGAAATTACTCCAATTTTGCAATGCAACTCTTATCCAGGTTACCGGGAAATGACACTGATCATTCCATTATGAATATTATGGAGTCTTCAGGATAATTGCTGAGGTAATGAACCTCTAGAACGGTTGTCAATCGTTGAATCATACTTATTTCGTTGATTATAATATTTTGATTAAAAGAATTTATTAACTAATGAGAGTATATGTCTACTTATGTTGTGTTATCTTTATCTGAAAATCACTTTAGTTCACCCCATTTCAGTTCAGTTTGGTTTAGTTATAATTTATACTTCACCCCAGTTCAATTCAATTGAGTCTAGTTTTAATAAATTTCTATTAAACAGAACACATCCATACATTTTTTTTATACGGTGTTCATCGATCCACCTCCCTCAACTGAAGTGAAAACCGCAACACTTCCATTAATGACGAGATCCAATGGCTCACGAATCAGATCAACTCGATCAATGAATTCAAATTCTGGATCCAATCCTTTTTTTAAAATTATTCTTGCACTGTTAGGTGCACTATTCTAACAATGACTGGCCCTGCTCACTATTTCTCCTTTATGGTGTACGGCTTGAATTTATTTAATTATGTACTCTCAAAAGGACCTAATTAATCCATTAATTTATTTTCTTTGGAGAGTTGGATGACCAGAGGACCAGAATGGTGAGCGAACTTCATCCTCATTCTCATCTATCCACCTTCAACTTCCATTTAAGTATAATCTTGGCATTGCCCATTGAAATATTTAACCAAAAACTTTTTAACAATATATATTATAAAATAGATCTCACACGTATTAATACAGTATTGTAACTCAACAGGTCTTGTGTATAGTATTATAACGTAAAAGATATTTAGTTGTAATAAAATTTAAAAAGGATTCCTCCAAGTGATGAACCCTTTCTCATATCCATATGGGTCCATATCTATACGTGCTCATAAAAACAATATCTGGAACATACATTTCAGGGTAAAAAGTTCCATTTTAAGCCACCTCATAGTTGGTAGGCACGCCAACTCTGGAATTCATTTATGGAGAGTGAGTTGTGTTGGTGAACTGAAGCAAGTGCCTTGGCAGAATAAGATTGTTGAGTAATATGTAGGGACATTGTAGGAATTGGGAGGGAGGTGAAGATTTGTGGGCGTTTTTCGGGCGACTGGTGCAGCCAGAAATAGCCGCACAATTCACTCAAAGTAAAAGGCAGCAATGCAAAATATCAAACACGAGCAACTTCAGAAGCCAGAATATACTAATTTGGGGACACAAACGCACACCAGGATAGCTAAAATGGTCAATATGTGGCGCTGCTACTGATAGTTGGGGGCTACCTGACAACCAGGATAGACGATAAGACACTACTTTGCAAAAGTGAAGATAAAAGCACGATCGAAGGAGCCAAGACAGCCAAGAAGAACACTGAGAAGAGGTTGGATATATAAAATCTCAAGTCTAAAACCAATTCCAAACACACTACCACAGGTTGGATTCACAAGTTTAAAACCAATTACAAACACACTACCGCATTATTGTTGCAACCCTTACTCGCTTAACATGCAGCAAATTCACTGGCTTGACTGGCACAAGCAGGAACATCAACCTAAAAACGGATAAGAGAGAAGCTTCTTAGTACAGATCACTCTCCTTGTGGGTGTGGATAACACAATCAGAAGTTGGGTACGACACGCAGGTCAGCAGGTAACCCTCCTCCATTTGGTTATCATCCAGAAAGGAACCATCTGACTGGTCAACAGTACCCGCCTCCATTTTCCCAGCACACGTGGAGCAAGCACCAGCTCGGCAGGAGTATGGCAATTCGACTCCAGCGGTCTCTGCAGAGTCTAAGATGTAGCAATCATCAGGGGCATCAAACTCACTCTCAACACCATCTGGTCCAATTAACTTGACCTTGTATGTGGCCATTGGGATTATGCGGGAATCGGACTTGACCTTCATGCCCAGGGTATTGGAGAGGCTCTTTACTGATCCCAGAGAGGAAGGGGCTTTCACAAAGGCACTTGTGGTTCGGGTTGATAGTGCCAACCCAAACGAGCAGGTGGTGGGTAGCCTTGCAGTTGCCATTTCCCCTGAAGGACAGAATCATTCAGCACATCAATGACATGTAAATGAAAGTAAATTGTTTCAGAGTGCATAGGTTCCATCAAAGATGAATGTACAAATTCATTGACGGCCTAGCCAAAGCATGATATGGCAAGAACCTATGTTGTTTAAGGGAATATACTACAATCCCGCAAGTTACAGAAGTTATCAAAGTACTGTTATAAGCCCATAACACCGATAGTGGTGTTGTATATCTTAAAAAGGCAGTCTGGCTTTCTTAGTTATTACCCCAAACATAGGTATGGCTTTCCATCAAACTTGCCCTATTAGAAAGGGATAGCTTCATGTCATACTAATGACTAATGTGACAAAAGAAGATAAGGTGGTCTCATCAAGTCAAAGACAACAAATGACCAACAGGAAAGCAGCAATCAAGCAGCAACAATTACAAGTAAGACTCTACATAACGAAAGAACAGAAAACATGTATGGATTGTTATTTGTTCTGGTTGAAAACAGATGTAATATGTGCCTGTCGTAGATGACAACAACATGTGTGAATATTTGTCATCTTAATTCTAGCAACAATGCAATCAATATTTGGAGCATTATGAGAAGGACAAGCCAGTTGCTATCTGCCCTTCACTCGAAGCTCCAAGTTAAAAATTAGGCCAACACTCAGTTCAATAGATACATTTCACAACAGTTTCAAGAAACCTTGTGCAATAACAAAGTTCCACTTTAGGCCAGACTTTTTTCACCATAATGTTCCAATATCAATTCCAGTACTGAAAATTTTACACTAGATTATTCTGATAGGACACAGCATTGAAATACAATCCACAGGCCAATATAACAGCATATGTGCCTGAAGCTCATGGTAATATAAATTGGAAATTTCAAGACATTAATTAGTATGTAAAAAAATTCTAATAACAAGAATCAGCTCACTAAAGTTTCATATACCTTGGTGAAATACTAGCAGATAATAGAAAACTTATTAGCAATCCGTATGATTCAGACATGTTAAAATGGCATTCATCAACTTTTGGCCAACCACTACAAAATGGTCAGATTAAAGATCCTTGCTAGCCATATCAATGGTCCAAACATACATCATTCATCAACTTTAGGCAAACACTAGAAACAAAATCGAAATGAAAGAGCTGCATGTTCTTGTTTGTCCATAAAGATCACACCTTTATGTGTCAAATCACAAAAGGAGACGAAATCCAAAACAATCAACCAGAGTCAAAAATTGAAAACCCAGAAAACATATAGAATAAACAAATCCATCAATCAGGTAGAAAATTAAACGAACAAACCTACGTTTAAACCCTCACAAAAACCAAGATCCAGACCTTTTCGAGTTCATTTTCCAGTAATAGATTAACCGATACACACAACGATGATTAAAAATAAAAACTCAAAAAAAGGAGAAAGAAAGATTACCTTGAGAAGCTTTAAGTGGCGACTGAGTGAGTTTTTCTGCAGTGAGCGAGAATAAAAATCGAGATGAACAGTGAAGAAAAAGATACCCTAATTAGAAAGAAGCAGAAGAGAATAAAATGATATTTGGGCTTTTTATAGAACAAGAGAAACACAAACCAGGGTGCTAGGGTGATGCCGCCGCCCCTTGGTTTCGTTTTCAAATTGTGATCTTCTTCTTCTATTTCTTGTGACCTTGCTTTGTTTTTGTATGCAACATAGAGAGGTTGGTCAAGAATTAGGGCCAACTAGGATTTTACTTGTGTTCATTGCACTAATCACAACGCCTAAATTAGCTACCCTTAATTCAGTAAGGGGCCGTTATATTTTATATTTGATATAAACTAATTTAGTGCAGTTAAATCATATTTAATTACATTTTATAAAATTATAATTTAATTCAGATTAGTTCATTTCAGTTTACTTCCATAACGATTAACTTTGTGATTCATAACGTGTATAAACATTAGTTCACTTCATCCACAAATAATAGAGTTGTGCAAACAAACCGTTCGACATAACCCGTTTGCACAAACGTCAACATCTCACACGCACTCCCGGTCTATTTTTTTTTATAAATATTTAAGATGGTTAAAAATTTTATTACCCGTTCGGTGGGTGTTCGATTAATAAATATGTAGATTTACATGATAGATTAATAACAATAAAATTAGAGTTATTTCGTAATATAAAATAAAAAAATTATATATATAAAAACAATATTTAATTATTCTACTTAATTCAGAAATGTTATTAACTTGATAGATTATAATATATTTTAGTTAATGTAGTAAACCGACTCTTGTCCTAGCTCGTCGGAGGGCTAGATGAATCAATTATTTATCTCTTTACATGCCAATATACCCACCATTGTTATCACCCACATATGTAAAAAATGATTAGGTGTTAATCTGAGAATTCAAGATGTTACAAAACTTTAAACCATGATTTTCTTTAAATAATGTCATTTGATTTTTTTCTAACCTACCATATAGAGTAGGACCAGAACTTAATAATCATCATATTTACCACTCACTTTTCACTTAGCTTTAAAGTTGAATGAACTTTTTTTAATAAAAAACGTGTTAAGTGAATTTGCAACTTTTTAAAGAAGCTAGCAAATCTGTAAATTCTGCAACTTACAACTTCACAGTGATAGTTCATCCTATTCATAACATGAAAAAACTAGAGTAAGGAGACCATATGCAACAAGGGTTTGGTTAAACATGGTACACCATCAGCATTGTACTATTCATAGTACACCTTTAAAAGTTAAACAAGTGTCACAATTTCAGTATTAAAAATTAATTTGTTAATAATTTAAATTAACTTAAAAATACAAACTAATTGAATTTACAAAGTTCATCCCTCACAAAAAATTAATTTATATGTCAAACTAAAAATTAATCTTCTTCCCCAAAATTTCTCACCACTACCATCATCATCGGAGCTCCAGTGAAGCACTCTTTCTTAAGATAACCGGTAACCATGAAAACCACCACACTCCAATGAATTCGTCGGAGCTTCCACCATGAATGTGGAAGCTCCAAGCTTCCAATGCGGATCTGCCATGGAAGCTGGCTGATCCGCCATGGATCTGCAGGAAGCTCGAGATGAGCTTCCTTCCATGGCAAGTCCGCCTCTGCAGATCTGCCAGGAGGAAGCTCGATCTCGAGCTTCCTGCATATCCGCCATGGAAGTTGGCGGATATGCAGGAAACAAGGCAGTCGTAGCTCCGACGAAGTTACCGGAGCTCCGTTCTTCTTCATTTTAATTTTTTTCGTAAAATATAAAATTGGGTGTTTTATGAAAATTTCAATTTTGTTGGGTTGAATTTGAATTGTTTTGGGTATATTATGTTAAAATTAAAGTATAAGGGATGTGTAATTAAATAAGTCTAATAAAATATTTTAATTTTATGCAACGTCGCACTACCTTATTATGCGACAATGCGACGCCTTATCGCATTAATAAAAATTGAAGGGTTGAGATCCAATCTTGATTTGATCTAATAGTCTAGATCGTAATACTAAAAATTATACAATGCGACATTACTATTTTTAGCCATGCCTATGCAACAATTACCAATCAACTTGAACCGTCATTACATTCATACTTCCCGGGAGACATGAGAGTGTCTACAAAGGCCCTTCCATCCCAATACATAGTGTCCGCTCCACCTACAATCACTTTCTTGGTCGTTCCGTCCTTCAAGTCACACGCAACCAAAACATCTTTCTCTGCAGTGTAATATATAAGTTGTCCATACCCATTAAAGGACAGCGGTACCCGTAATTTCCAATGATTTTGAGGAGAGATGTGAAATTTCAACCAAGACTCCACCACTCCATACTCCCTCATCACCCAAACATCAGTATTAGCATTGCCCAAATTGTCGATAATCGACAAACAACCACCAAGAACAGTAGGTCCATTGTGGTAGCTCGGTCTATTTATCCAATATTCTCCTAGAGCATGATCAGTTCTATCAAACATGACTGGCATAGGAATCTCGTGAAACACCTCATTAGTCAAATCAAAAGCAGCAATGTGACAATGCAATCCCGAATTCCATTCACTTCTTTCAGAAATAAACCAGTGCACAGCCCCATTCAGAAAATCCCTCTGTGCAGATAATGAACTTGAAGGAACAAGTTGACCATAAGGATAAACATCATTAACCTTATACCAAAAACCTCTTTTTACAGAATAGACATCAACTAATGGAACACCTCCATTTCTTTCTTCATTTTCATGGTGAGAAGTATGAGTATAAGAAATCCTAACCACCTTACAATCATCAGTAGAAGAGTCATATCCAAACCCATACACCATAATCAAACCAGGTCGAGTTAAATCAAGCATTTGTACTTGTTGACGAGTAATCGGATTGAGCAAAAAGGAATGTCTTTCCACATCTTTCAAAAAAATCAAACCGTTGCAGGTGCCCATCATACGAAGCCACCTCTTCTGAAAACCAGTCCATATAGTAACCTGCTCATCTTCTTGCAATGGGGAAGTGACGATGTGCAGTGAGTGAAATCTGTTCATCAAAGCGAGTTGGTTTTGTGTTGGATTGAACTTTGGCAAGTGGTGAGGTACTTTTTGATGAAATGAGGGGTAGAGAGATTGTCGCGCCATGATTTTGACAAGCACCGGCATTGTCCTACAGTTTCATGGAAGTGATATATACAAATGAGTCATTTCTTCCTAATTCGCTCCTAAAATAAGGGTCGCAACGGTGCGTGGTAAATAGGATCACAATAAGTCGTAAGAACCCTAATCTACCTCGGGAGCCGAATATCTACAGGTCTCTCCACGGAGCCGACCAGAGAGAGTTAGTATCATCAACATAACATAAGCACTCTGATTAGTCAAATCGATCATACTCAAACAGGTCCGACTATTGTCAACTTATTAGGGACCAACGTGGCCGGAACTGGACTAAGGCATTTAACCTAGGGACTGTCTTAAAGCCGATAAGACACACTTCTGGATCATTGCCGGATCACGGTGTGCCACTGGTCTTCGTGGACACGTGTTGGCTTAGGGTGCACCCGACCAACCGACTGCGACGGTCGGGACCTGGTATCCAAGAGATTCCACTATAAATACTTGAGCATTTACTCCTATTGAAGTAAGTCAACCACCACTAATATAATGTTCTCTACATCTACTCGGATTAATATTCAAGTCATCGACGTAGACAACAATAATGACAAATTTTGATCACGTTCATTTGATGAAAACGCATGGACATATAGGATCATTTGTGTACCCTTCATTTTTCAAAAATGTGCTCAAACGATTGAACCACATTCATCCCGATTGTTTTAGTCCATATAAAGATTTAATCAACTTAATTGAATAACCATCTCGGGATTGTCCTTCGGGCATCTTGAATCCCTAAGGAATTTTCATGTGTATGTCATTTTTCAGTGAAGCATACAAATAGGCTGTAACGGCATCCATAAAACGCATTTCAAGTTTCTCATGTGTACCCAGACTTAACAGATAGCGAAATATAATCGCATCCATCACAGGAGAATACGTCTCTTCATAATCAATTCAAGGTCTTTGAGAAAAACCTTGTGCGACAAGTCTTTCTTTATATCAAGCAACTTCATTTTTCTCATTTCTTTTTCGCACAAATACCCACTTGTATCCAATGGGTTTTACACCATTAGGTGTAGGGACGACAGGTCCGAAAACTTCACGTTTTTCAAGAGAGTTCAATTCTGCAGTAATTGCCTCTTACATTGGCCAATCATTTCTATGACTACATTCTTTTATAGATGTAGGTTCAAGATCCTCATTTTGTTCCACAATATCGCGCG